>CAXIWW010000430.1:2500-7500 GCA_964036315.1 Acanthosepion esculentum | reverse complement strand
GACCGCAATCCCACCCTAGGACCATGCTAACAACCTAATGGATCTGGATTTGAGCAAGGACGAACTACCAATACAGCGCAGTCTTGGACTGGAGTGGCACCTTAAGACCGACACTTTTACGTTCAAGGTACCTGTGATGCAAAGACCCTTTACACATAGGGGCGTTTTATCATCGCTCAACAGTCTATATGACCCCTTGGGATTTGCTGCCCCCGTCACCATTCAAGGAAAGTTAATCTTGAGAGAGCTAACCCACGAAAGCAGCGAATGGGACTCACCTCTTCCTCAAGAAATGCACAAAATCTGGTCTTTATGGAGAGACTCCTTGGAGTCGCTAATCGAGGTCTGAATCCCTAGGGCCTTCACAAACATACCACTCTCAAAAGCAGCACGTAAAGAGCTGCACATCTTTTCCTATGCATCGACCAAAGCCATCGCTGCAGTGGCTTATCTCAAGGCCACCGACAATAAAGTAAACGACCAAATTGGCTTTGTCATGGGAAAAGCGAAACTTGCCCCACGACCCGAACATTCAATTCCTAGACTGGAGCTCTGTGCCGCCCTCCTGGCAACCGAACTGAACGAACTAATCTCTTCCGAGATAGACCTGCAGCTTCAATCAACTACCTTCTACACGGACAGTAAGGTAGTCCTAGGCTACATCCACAACGAAACCAGACGTTTCTATGTGTATGTAAGTAATCGTGTGTTGCGTATACGAAGATCCTCTCACCCTAATCAGTGGAGATACGTACACACAGACCAGAACCCCGCCAACTTTGGCACCCGCTCTGTGCCTGCATCTCATCTCCAGAGAACCACTTGGCTCAATGGTCCTGATTTTCCCCTATCGGGATGCGAGACCCACCCCGAGAAAACCAGCTATGACTTAGTCAATCCTGGCACAGACACAGGGGGCCGTCCACAAGTGTTCACCCTTACCACATCTTCAGCGAGTCTGCGGCTTGGATCCCTATGTTTTGAGAGATTTTCCACTTGGCTGTCAATAACCAGGGCCCTAGCCAACCTCATACACATTGCTCATACCTTTCACCAAGCCGTCACAAACAGCGAGTGTAGGGGATGGCACTACTGTCCAAAGACACGCACCGTCGAGGAACTCTTACAAGCCAAAAACATTATCATCCAAGCTGTGCAAGAGGAAATCTATACTGAAGAACTCTCAAGTATAGCAAACAAAGAAGAGCTTCCAAAAGGCAGTCCACTCAAGGGCCTCAATCCGTTCATTGATAGTCACGGCTTACTGAGGATATATATATATATATATATATATATATATATATATATATATATATATATATATATATATATATATTGTGTGTATTTAGGCAGCATTTTTTCATTAATACATGTTTCATTAAATAATATAGATAAGTGTTGTCTATATATTTTATGTAAGTTTTTTTCATATAGTCTGATAATCTTAATAACATTATCATTAAATAATGAAAGAAAATCACAATATTGATACATACTTTTTTTTATTTAATCCAATCTGAGCTTTCGGCTTACATAAGCCATTATCAAAGATGACAATTACACAATATATTTATGCAATACACGAACAAGAAATTGATGATAGTATTATTTGTTTACATGGATGATTTCCAAGCAACGATAAACACGTGCATATAAAACGCTGAAAGCGAAAATAGCACGACAGCTCATGACGTCACACATGACCACGCGAGAGTGAATCCGATGAGTATTGAGTATGGAAAGCCGTTGGTATGAACCAATAACTTCTGTTACTAATTATAGGCATTTAAGGATATTTTTGGAGATTTCATAGTTTATTTTGTTCAGGTTAGGTTTCAACTGTTTTATGTATATAGCTTCAAGAATTTTTAGTTTTTGTTTATTGTTTTCATGTTTAAGTATAGTTGTGTTTTCGACGAGGATTTTCCGGAATTGTGTATGCGGCCAGGCATGTTGTTTTAAATGCCTAAAAATGTTAGAGTTATCATTCAAATGTAGTGTCAAGCGTCGTGAAAGCGAGTTTGTGGTGTGACCAACATAGATATTATTTAGTTCGTTGGAGATACAATCTCCCAAAGGGCACCTGAATTTTTAAACTATGTTGGTTTTTTTCAAATCGCTAACCGGGGTAGAAGAATCATTTCGAATAATTGAGTTGGATATTTTAGATTTAGTGTAGTATATAATTAACTTAATTCTTTTGCTAGGATCTGTTGTGGATATGTTAGTATTTACTAATTTTTTTAGTATATTTTCATCTTGTTTATAATTAGTATGCATTTGATTACGATATAGGAGATTAATATGTTTGAGATTAGTAGAAGCAGTATTATGTACTATTTGCTTAGTATTGAGATTTCTAAGAAAGCATCTTATTTGTTCATCAATTACATAGTTTGGAAAACTATTATTAACAAGTGTTTGTTTTATATTCTTTAGTTCACTGTAAAAAATCTGTTTTGTGGATGAATTAGTTTCTGCACGGTGTATTAGATTTTTTATAATTGCTATTTTGTAGTAATATGGGCATTCGCTCTTGTAGTTAAGTGTACATGAATTTATGCTAGTAGGTTTTTTATATGGCGAAATAGTAAATTTGTTATTATTTGTGTTTATCAATATGTCAAGGAAAGGAATTTTATTATTAGTATTGAGTTCATACGTGAATTTGAGGACAGAATTATTTTGGAAACATATATTTATATATATATATATATATATATATTTATATATATATATATATATATTTATATATATATATATATATTTATATATATATATATATTTATATATAAATATAAAAGTGGACATGGAAGTCAGCACTTAGAGGCGACAGTCTGTTTCATGCTAGTGCAATCGTCAGGCGACTAGTGCTGTTATTTTTCTCGGCTGTTTATATAAGGGTCAGTGGTGCATTATGGGTAGTATATTTTGGCGGGTACTTTTACCGGGAGTCGCTTATTTGTTTATTTATTTATGTCAAATTATTTTGCTTGTTTTTTTGTTTGTTTTTTTATTTTTATTTTTTATCTTATATATTTATTTATTTATTCTTTTATTTTGATCGGTGTTTTTGGTTAACGTAGTAAAAAAATTTGTTTATATAGCTTATTGTTGGTAGTCTATAATGGCCGCCATTTACCGGAAATCGCTTGTTCGCTTATTTATTTGGGTCAAATTGTTTTGCTTATTATTTTTATTTTTATTTGTATAACAGTTATAACTTTCGTCCGTTCTTTTGTTTTGATTTTATTTTGCATATTCTAACAGGTGTGGTTTTGTGATTTGTTTGGAGTAGTTTATTTTGCTTATTTTATTGTTGTTTGTTTATATATTTATTTATTTTTCTATTTTAAGTTACGTAGTAAAAATTTGTTTTCATGTCTACATTTTGAGATTAGCTCGGATCTTTTATTTAATAATTTATTTTGATCTGGGAAGGTAATGATAGCTATTTTTTCCTCCAAGCAAAGTTTGCAAGTTTTTGATAGGTTGTTGTAGGCTGATGATTTTTCCTTATTTTCCAAGATATTTTTGGTGTGGTGTGTGTTTTGTTTTTTATTTCCCAGATATACTTAGAAAGCATTGTGCTGTTCGCATATTTACTATTTGTGAAAGACATTTTGTGTACATAATTTCTTTGTTTCCATGGTCCTTCGGTTACTCCTATGTATACTTTTTCTTCATTATCTGCTGATTTTGTCGTGGCTTGGTAGATTACGTTGTTTTGTAAACAATTACCGTTTAAGGGACATTCGTTTTTTATTCTGCAGTTGCACGTGGGTTTAATTTGTTCGTGTGGTTTGTTAATAATTTTTCTGTTGTGCTTTTTTATTATTTGTGCCATGTTCTCGGTGCAACTGTAGCTGATTTTTACTGTGTTTTTGTTGAATATTTTGTGTAGTGTGCTTGATTCCGGGAAGTGTTTGTGTAAAAGCTTGAAGAATATTTTTCCTATGTTTGTTTTTACGTTTTTGCTGTACGGTGGGTTGAACCATATGATATTTCTTTTTCTGTTGGTCTTTTTTGTGTTCTGTGGTGAGTATGTGAGTGTTGCTGGGAATCCGCTATCTTTTAGGGCTGTTTCGTAGTCTTTCTTGGCTTTGTTAAATATAGATTCATCGGAAGAATTGTCGGAAAGCCTGCGGTTAATCGATTTAGGTATCTGTTTGATTATAGAAGGCGGGTGGTTGGAGTATATATGTATGTACTGTGGTTTATCATTCGGTTTTCTGTATGGTTTGTGTGTGCCTTTTCTTAGGTTGAAGGTGACATCTAGAAAATCTACTTCGTTTAGGTTAGTTTTTATATCTATCTCGAATCCGTTATTTTTGAAGATTTTAATTATTGCTTTTCTAGTTTTATCTGTCTTTTGTTTGTTGCAGTTTCTTAAGATTATGAGACCGTCATCTCTGTAGAGCCCTGTGTCATTTCTATCTATTATTTTGCTTATTTCGTGTAGTAAATAAATACCTACGATTTCGCATGTCTCTGCACCGTCAAAGCTTCCCATTGTAGTGTCAAATATCCCATCTTTCTTTATCCATGCTTCTTCATGGTGAAATAATAATGATTTACGGGAGTGCTTAATGATGTCGATTTCGTTTGGTTTTATTATTATTTGTTCCTGAGCTAAGTTGATGGCCTTATCTAGTGTACGTTCTGTTATGGATGGGTAAAATTCTTTTATGTCTAATTGTAGGAAGTGGCAATTTTGTTTGTTATTTATGCTGTTGAACCAGTCAATGGTTGTTTTTGTGTTTTTCCACTGGTTTACTCCTAACTTCTTCCTAAGTTCAGAATTAATTCTTTCTAGTATTGTTTTACTTATTTTACCTAGTTCGCTTTTGGCTGGGTTTATGAGTCTGCATGCAGGGTTGGTTTTGAAATTTTCCTTGTGGTCTTTTAGTGTGATAAAGGCTTGCGTCTTGCTCATGCAACTTATTCGGTCATCTAGGTCTAATTTTTGAGCGATTGCTTTAGCTTCTTTATTTATATCG
>CAXIWW010000429.1:20000-45000 GCA_964036315.1 Acanthosepion esculentum | reverse complement strand
ACATATAGATCAGTATTTGCACCTAGGATTAGATTGTTATCCGAGAGTTCTCTGAATAATTTTACACCTATATAAAACACGCCAGCCTTTTCTTTTTTTTTTAAATAGATTTTTCTCTTTTCCGTTTTCTGAAGCACCCATATTGTTTTATTTGCGAGTCTATAGAATGTTATTTTGATAGATACCGATATTTTTCTCGTTTACTTACCCATACATCTGAGCTAAAACCGACCCAATTTGCGCTTCGGGTTTTTAAAAATAGTTTTCTACATTTATTCATACAGATGTTACTGTAAGTAACATACTGAAAGAGTTACCGTTATTTGAATCTTTGAGCATAACGTTTATTAGCACTGAAAATCGAATCAACAAACAGTGTTCGAATTTTGGCTTAAGTTCCTTGTGTTGATTTAGCACGAATCATATTAGGGAGGGTAGCATTACACGAATGTCCTGTATCATTTCCAAATATCATTTTACCCCCACCCACTTCGTTACTGCTATGTAGTAATGACTGTCGGGTGGGGGATAGCTAAGTGACAACATGAGAAAATACTTAAACCTTCAGAAATTTTGATTTTTCAGTCTTGACACGAGGCAGTAATTTTATATTAAATAACGCTTTAGTGTCGATAACGTTAAAGTCTGTCTCTGAAATCACTTCGTCAGTGTAGTGATTTTGATACCCTCTGGATTAGCAACAAATATGGCTGCGTATCAAAGATTTGCAATGATAAGACATACGAGTATATACTCAAATTTAAAAAGGTGATATTTTGTACCACATGAACAAATTCTACCCTTTATGTCAAGCTTTTATGATCAAGACACTTACCTGCGAGACATCCAGGTTTCAGATTGAACTCTTATTTGAATGATTTATCGGCATGATTCGTCCAAAGAAAAGTTGGTTTTCGAAAAAGCTAACTTATTTACTTGAAGATATCATGCGAACTTTCACGTCCATCTTCCTACTTACGCATTTTGGGAAGGTCAAACTACAAGAATGAACAACAGCCAATCAAAATTAATCATTTACGTAACAGTTTGACTAGCTCCATAAAGATTTGGAGCGTCTCCAGACATATCACTAATCCGTATTTTGATGAAAATATTAGTTTTACTATATCTTTTGTTAATGCACTTAATCACAATTCTGACATACTGCGTCAAGTTTACACAAGTGCTTAAAAGTTTTGGGACAAACATATTTACCAAAATAGGAAACAAGATTTTCGTTTTTGGAAAGGTCTTTTGTTTAACACTCGACATACATAGTAGAAATTGACTCGTGGCCGAATGAGACCACTCCAGGACTCATAACTTCAAACAAACATGGAGATAATTTCGGAGTCGTTAATGACCTCTTAAATGGATCATAAGACCCGTAAGCTATTCCACCGATTACAGGAGAGTTTTCTGACAATTAGATTACCTTGAGATTTAGTTTTATGATGGCGAGTGTGTCCACTGGCTGATCTACACACTGTTACGAATTATGCCAGAAAAAAAGTCTTGCTGTGTATCAAATTGGTCGGGAGGTGACATTTTATCGCTGCTAACTCTACACCGACCAATTGGTGTTGGTCGTCATAGTTTGTACATCTTAGATCGGCTTTGAGTCGTAAAGATTTTGTAAGTTTGGCTGTTTGTCTTAGTGATTTATTAGATACAACAGCTTATTTGGCTGAATGGTGTTTAATTTTCAAACTTTTCATCACACCGAAAATTCCTAGCCAAAGAGGAAATGAAAATTTTCACACAAAGGCCATTTATTTGTATTTTTTAAGTTTATTAAAATAGACTGCAACTTAAAATTTTGGCGTTGTGACCAATGTGAAATATTTACGAAATAACGTTGCACAAGGAAGATCGGACAAATAACCATGCTGAAGAAGCAAATAGAAGACTGCACACAGAACTGGAGAAAAAAAAGTCCACAATATGGAGATTCATTGTGGGGGTTGCAAAAGGCGCAAAGAAACATGCGTTTTTCGAGCAATTGAAAAGAGGTCATCCACCTCCCCTTAAATTGAAGTATATGAAGGCAGATGAAATAATTTTGCAGATTTGTCTCTTTTTTCACAACGATCTTCAACTGAATATTTGAGGGAAATTGTATACAATTTTCAATAAATTTTAAAATTAAAAAATTCATGTATTACAAAAATGATCCTTAATAAATTTTTTTTTAATAAGACAAGAACTTTCATAATTTGCTTGTCGTTCTGCACCCCATACTGGTACAGTACAAGTGAGATTGACTGTGTCAATATTAAGTAGGAAGATATTAATACCAAGTGCATATGTAACATTGAATTGCTTTCACCTAAGATGTCAAAGACCCTTTTAAATTAAATACGATTTAACTAAGCTCTTGGAATTTAGACAAAAGTTGAATTTTATAAGTAAACTCAAGTCAGTATGCAGAATACCGTATATTCATTTGTTTTTTTAATGTTTGGAAGATGTTAAGCTACAATGTAGCTAATAATGGATTGGCCACAGGTAACAGTGCTCGGCTTACATGTGGTTCAATGAGGGCAAGGCACGTCTTCTGGATTTATGATTTGTACCTAAATGAGATTACGTGACTAAATACAGAAAACGGATTAAAAGTGTACAGGTAACTAAGTGGAATCAAAAAGAGTCACAAGAAAGATGTCATTCGTGATCTGCTGCTCTATTGTATGTTAGAAAACGATCAGATGGTCGAAAATTAAGAAAGATCTCTTCCGGCACCACTAAATGTGCTACAATATCATACATATTAGATTTCTTTTAAGTTTGGTTCGTAGGCGACGTACGACTTAAATTTAGAAAGCCATTTTAAACCTAACAGTTAAAGTGAAGTTTGTGTGAGATATAGGGGGGGTGGAATTCACGTTCTGATAAGCTTAACCTTCTAAAACAGTTAAATACTTAGGTACGTTATGCAAGTCAAGGGATTATGAATGTAAGTAAGTTGTAATACAGGTGATGAATATATATTTTTCGTGCGTGTGTGTGTGAGTGAAAAGGAAAGCATTTTCTTTAAGGATCCTATTCAACCAACATTTCGTCAGATATTGACAATTTTTCATCCCAACTCGCTTCTATTTCAAAGTTTGTATTTCAGTTGTGTTTTTGTTTTCCTTTCTCGCATTGTGAATTATTAGTCTGTCAATATTTACCAACGTATTCTTCTGACAGTGTTGGCTGAAAAGGATCCTTAAAGAAGAATGCTTTCCTGCGTTTTCAAACCTATGTTCTGTGATGTCAAACTTATGCGCGAGGGATAATAGGGCACGGCTTGTTTTCTTGTTCCGATTAGGAATGCTAGTAGTCATTAACAACCAAATAGAATCCAGCGAGAAAACGTTGAACAAATCAAAAACAATCAAGAAATTGAAATTATAGGTAAATTTCGACAAAGGAAAAAATGGGTTTAGCGCAAGTCACTAAAAGATAGAGAATGGAAGATAAAAAAGAAAATTAAATTTTAAAAAAATATTAAGAACATTGCACAAAGACATTAAGTAGTTTAGCAACCATTTTTAAGTGAATACGGCAAGGTGAAATATATAAACTTGAAGAAAAAAAAATTAAGACGGTTACCCAGAATTTTTCAAAGGTTAAAACCGGGTCCGTATTGGGGAGAGGGGATGAAATATTCGAAAAGTTGGGCATGGACAAAAACTGAAACCAGTAGTAAATAGTCCGCTTTCATGCAAGAGCGAAAGTCATTTAGTATTGAATGTAAGTTAGTGTGGTATTGAGCCACTATTGTTTAAAATATTACATGTACGTAAGTTTAGATTCTTTCCTATACTTGGTTTCATGATGAAAATGATCGCCAAACAGATTAGAAATTCATTTAGAAAATCTAAAAGTAAAAATTCTGCCATGCAAGGCATGCGTGTCTATATAAAGACATTATGCATTTATGTAAAAGTCAATTATTCGAAAGTAAAATCCGTTATTCACTGCGGGAACAAACCAGGTTAAAAGGGGAGTTTAGCGACATAAAACGGATGAAATTTTTCACATAGAAGAAAAAAAATAGAATTGCTAAAATAAAAACGTTAAATTAAAATAAATTATCCATGAAATTATTGAATGTGAATTATTTTTTGTTAAATCTCGTCTGTTAAGATTTACAATAAATTAATAGGTTTAAATTTAAAAAAAAACAAACCAAAGAAACTTACCCATAAACCATTAGACACTGGTAATTGAAACTATCTCCTGATTTTATATTCTGTACTTGAAAAGAAAAAAAGAAGGTACATGTCTCCAATATTTGCCAGGTATTTTCTTCCATAAAACTGTTAATCGCTCCCTTCAACACTTACACGTTTACGTGTTATGAATCCTACGTTTAGCAAGTAGGTATTGTGAGCTAAGTTAGGTGTTTATGGTCAGACAAAGACTTATAAAGCCGAGAGAAAAAGTAAACCAGATACGCTCTTCAAAGATCTGCTTTACTTGTTTCGGCTTCCGGTCCGGTCAGCACCGGTTACTGCGAGAGAAGCGATGATCCTACTCAGCGTTTAGTCGAAGGATTATTGCCGAACAGCAAAAACTTAAAACAACTAGGAATTATTTATCACCCTAACCCCACAAGATTCACATACGAACGGTGCTTGAAATTGTCCATCATCATCATTTACTTCTCTCTCGATCTCTTCTCGACATTACTTACAAACGCAAGACTCTCCTTATTTTTAATGCAACGTAGACAAGCGCAGTGTATGTTGTGGAGGGAGCAAAACTTAGTCAACTCCTCTCACTTGACGATTCGTCTAAGATTGGTAAAACCTAACCAAGAACTCTTATAATTACATTCAGAAACACAAACTAGAGGAAAATAGAACCTTCTAGTAAGATAGTTCTCGGCTTTAGAATGCATTTCCGATACCATAATCGCTAAAAGACCATAGATTTTGAGTGTCTATCGTCATTCGATAGTGAGCATGCTGTTGTCAATCCAATCTATTAGTATAGATTTTAGCCGAAACAAAAAATCTCCATTTTTCACTTGAATTCAATTAAAAAAAAAAACGATGATTTTTTTTCTTCCAGTTGAGAAGAGGTCTTATACAGAGTCTAATTTTTATGACAGTTTCAGAAACAAAGGTTCAACGAATTGTTATAAAAACGAATTTATGTTTGAAATATTTTAAAAATTAGAAGGAAAAAATGGATTTTGTACAGTGCCATACAATTCTGACGGACTTCGTCTGCAAGTAGGGTGCTAAAATCGATTTTTTTTTTTTAAATGTCAATTGATTTTTTTTATAAAGTACTTTGTCCAATAGTGAAACATAAAAATGTTTCTCTCGTATAATCCAAAGTATTTTATATCGGCAACAACCAGTATGTACGAGTACCTATTGTAAGTCTGACACAAGGTCATAATTAACACGGATGACATAATCATATTAATGAAAAACACAGGAAAAAAAAAGCGTAATGAATCCTTTGGGAAAGACTCTGCTCCCCACTTCACTAATGGACTCAACATTAATAATAGGATGCCTTTCCTTAACGTTTTAGTAGACACTAATAGTAATATTTTTTATGTGCCGTGTCCCTTCAGGACGCGAGCGATCATGGTTCTCCATAACTTCCTATCTTTGAGAGTTCTTAGCAACATTTGTTTTTAACTATCTCTCACTCTCTATTCTGCCATCTGTCCACATAAGCTAGTTTGGTAGGTTACTCACTGTTTCCTTCTGCCTCCTCCTACTTTAAATATATCCTGTGAATGTCTTTCCTCGTGAAGTATCTTTCTGAGTTTAAGTATAAATGTCCCTCTTGTTACAGTTTTTTAAAAAACTTTCTCGTTACTCGCATTCGCAGTCCATGCTATTCTAAGCATTCTTCTGTAGAACCATATCACTGTAGCCTCAAGTCTCCTTTTTCCCCTGTAGATAATTTATCCACAGCTTTCACTGCCACATAGGAGGGGACGGATATGGGTTCGTCTCTCCTTTGTTTCTATCGAAATTATTCTGTTTATTAATACTTTTTTTTAAATTTGGAAAAGTATCCTCCGTTATTCTAATTCGCCTTTGGATGTCACCTTTTCTGTCGTCCATTTAAACACGTCCTACATATTTGCATTTCTGTAATTGGTATTCTCTTTTTAATTTGAGAAACAAGCTTCAAGCCAAGTTTGCTTCATCATTAAGCCACAGGAAGCCATCACAGCAAAAGGAATTTCAATGATTCTATTTTAAGAAATGCACGTCACTCCTTCTGACTTTTCGAAGTCTATATCCGTTAACCTTATTTTTATACACAACGCGTAAACAAAGTTAATTTATGCGATTCTTTAATCCAATATTATATTTTATTGCTCTAAACCAATGGTTCTCAACTTGGGGTCCACACAAAAATAGCAAATAATAATTTAGTGGTCCATAGAGCGATTTCCCTTTGGAACGATTGTTACGACTGAGTATTGCAATTTCTATAGTAACAAACGCCATATTAAAACGCTAAAAAAAACAAACAAACAAAAAAAACAAAAATAACAACTCTAAAACTAGCAGAAAACGAGATCAAGCGATGTAAGTTAGCGCCCCTTTTACTCTACTGGATGTTTTGATTGTAAAAGCTGAATAAAAACTGAGAAGGTTATATATATATATATATATATATATATATATATATATATATATATAGTGTAACCCGGATATAAGATAAACCCGGATATAAGAGAGATTTTCTCTGGTCCCAAATTAGAGCCTGTGTTAATGTATATATAATAGACCAAACCTGGATATAAGAGAAACCCGGATATAAGAGACTTCCTATCCGTTCCCTACAACTCTCTTATATCCGGGTTACACTGTATAAATGAAAATTATATAAAGATTATAATTTATTATATAAATTAATTTAATATATTAATAATAAATAATAATATTAATTTTAAGTATTATTAATAAAATAAAATAAAATATTAATATAAATTAATTAATTTAGTAATAGACTCGGCATTGCGAAAAGGGCTGATTTTCGACTATTATTGGAATTGATGGAGCCGAATATAAAAAAAATCGCAGAGCAGCATCAACCACAGGTGTGGCACAGAAGCTGTGAGTTGGCTAAACATTAATACTAAGCAGAAAAGAGTTAGGCTAAAATGAAATATAAACTGGAAGATAGAGACGTGGAAAGAGAAAATGGAAGACATTTTTCCTGGCAAGGTGAAAGTGAATAAAGGGTCATCTGGGTTGCCTCACCTCTACGAACTGGAATGATGCACCAAGAGTTTACTTTTTTATTTATCAGAAATGCCGTTATCATTTTCTTGGGAAATTAGAAAAACACATATCATTCATGAAAAGAGAAGCACACGGGAATTATATTTCCGTTAGAGAAATGAAAACAAAGAATGAACCCGCTGCAAAGGTTAGGGTTATAAAAATTGATCCGTCATAATAGGCAAGTGATCTGGTTTAGGTTTTCGCTAAAACGGCGACCGGCTCAAGGATCGAAAACAGCGTGTCTCTTTGTTGAGAATTTAAATAAATAAATATATTTTATTGGCGAAAACAAATTGGGAAATAATTTATATCTATCGCTCGGAAGGTTAAAATGAGAAGGTAATCTAGTTTGTGTTTTCGCTGAACAGGTGGGTCCAGGAAACGAGTGAAACAATTGAAATTAATAAGCCACGTCCTTTCACCTACACATTTTTAAAATTAGACAGCTATGCCAGTCATGAGAAGTAGGCAGAGTTAGAATACCAAGAAGGAAGGAAGAAGAGGCAGAATTTAGCCCCGCCTGTGCGGAGTAGCGGTGCGAGATGTGAGGTAAAGCAGATTGGAGTTAAGGGAGAGGCAATACCTGTGACTACTCCCAAGAAAAGTCGCTAATTTTCCAAATTTGGAAAGTTGATTAAGAAAGCTGAAGTAGGGAACATAGAAAATATTTATTACAATTAATAAAAATCACATCAGTTTTGGGCCGAAGTGCACATAAGCAGTTGAGTTTGGGGAGCTCAAAGACTTTTGGCTGGGAACCGGTATCGAGTGCCTCTGTAATCCACGTCGGCTGTCACCAGATTTCCTGATTCCAAGATTCAGAAGTTTAGACAAAGCTCAATGTCACTATAGAGATTGATGAGGGAAGGGTTAATTTTTGTTGTACAAATAACTGTATAAATCAACTGAAGATTGATCACATCAATCTTTGGTATTATTTTATCGTCGTGAAGATATTTTTCTTCCTTAATTTAGCACTCGCCACGGCATGAATCAGCTCTGCCATAACGACATTATTCTATTGCTCTGATATCAAGAACACTACGTGGGTAGAGTTGGTGCGCATCAAAGCAGCCAGTGACCAAAAACCAGCTTGAACCAGCGTCAGCATTGGCCAACACAGAGTTAACCCTGCGGTTAAAACGTTGTCCGGATCACTAAATGTGTTTACACCACCGAGTGTAGGCGGCGGCTAAAGGTGTTATATTAATTGGTGAACATTACTAAGGATGTGACCCTGTTGGCAGGAGGTGTTATACAGGGATCTCATTGAATAAATGTACACTTTTAAAAAAAATTATTAATTACTCACTTATTTTAGAATGGTTTATTATGAGTTATTTTAATAGTGTACATAAAAGTTCCATAGACTTTAGTTGTTAAATACAAGTTTATTTTCATTAAATCAGTTTTACTCCAAAATAAAGCATATACATTTACTATTTCTATAATTAAAAAATTCTTAAACTTATCTATTTATGAAAATAAAATAAGCTTTTTTTTTCATCTAATGGTCATGGTAAAAGTTGTCTATGTGTCAAAAACGGTTGAGAACCACGACGCTAAACGTTATATTTCGTGGGTAAATTTACAGTACTAAGAAAGAATGGCAGATTTAAAAAATTATTAATTGTTGTGCAGAAAAACTTTTCCACACTCGCTTAATGCTGAGTATTTTCGCCTCGCAAATGAGTTCCATGTTTGGGTGCCGTTTCAAAATTATTGGGTTTCTACAAAGAAACTAAAATTTCTACAATTCATCACACTACGAAAGATTTGTTTAGAATTATGCAAGGTGATAACTACTTGCAAAGTCTGCAAAGATAGCACAGGATATCGAACTGATAGCATTCTCCTCGTGCATGTACAGGTGGTGGTGGGGGGTCATGGATTTCCCTGATGTCTGCAGTTAATACTGAGGTGGTTTTATCTTCTTAACTAACTAATCAGAATAAAAATAAGAATATATAAAACTATTTTCAATGAAAGTTAACATAATCTCGCAGGCCATTGCTATTGATGTACTATGATCCGCACTGAGTGCTGTCACTCTTGTAGTCGGGTACTTGACTCAGATTAACTCAGTAACTTTGTATTTTTGTCTGTTACGTGGCTGGATCAGATGTATATTTCAGAAAGACGACAGTGATCATTATTCGAATCTAGATAAAAATCATAATTTCAAATGCTGATTTTCTAGGTTAGCAAGCCTTTCCTACTTGAACGATTGGCTTCTACAATCTTTCCAGTCAAGATCTATTCTTGTACCTGATTATGCCAGGTTATTCAATTAGTGGATCTTAATAGATCGGCGTCTCGTACCGTGGAGCAATGGTTAACAAGCTACCTTAGTAGACCATTATTCTCACTGAGTGCTACTCACATGTAGCTTGGTGCCAGACAGATGAGCAGAATAAATAGCAATAGTCTTAGTGGTTGCCTCTCGATGACCAGATTCGCTAATGTATTGAGTCCAATCTATGGATGTTTGAATGATATATTTCTCGAGGCTAATCGAAGCTGAGTATATGATATCACCAAATGCTCCGTCAGTGTAGCCATGTGCCAATTTTACCATTGCCATTACCACTATTGTTTAAGTCTCTTGAGAATTCTGTACAAAAAAATATAAGCATAAAAAATGTATAGTTCATTTTCCAATGATCGATATTAGACACGTTGTCCTAGAGGAGAATTCATTTTTTCTCAATTTAACACACGCACACAGAGACACATACACACACATACGCACACAGATATATATATATATATATATATATATATATATATATATATATATATATATGTGTGTGTGTGTGTGTGTGTGTGTGTGTGTATGCTAAATAAACACGTGAGGCGAAAAATAAATACGAAATCTTATAGAGAAGAGAACAAAATTCGATTAATAACGTTGGTTGTAAATGCGTGGAATGTAGTGTTATTAAAAGAAGGTATTTATAAATGCAAATTTGTTGAATTCATGTACACAAAAGGCGGGAAAAAGAAAAAGAGGCAATGGAAATAATGTAATTCAAGTGCAGGTTGCTTCGAGGGAGAAGGGATAAATTTGGATCTGTTTATTTTTAAGCAGACACAACCTTTCTGCTTGTCATCATATTTATCTATTTGTCTTATTTTCACCTACCGCTTTCTTACACGATAGCTACTCAACTTCTCTCTTGAATTAAAAAAATAAACTTAAAATATATTCTATATATGTTTTGAATTAATATTTTCATGTATGTTGTCTTTTCGCACAATGTTTTGGCCGATAAATGCTTCGGCTTCCCTTAGTATTTTTTTTACTTTGCTTCGCTTGTTTCTATATCTTCCAATAGAACATATCAGTCTGATGGAATCACAGGACCGTGTGTTACGATCTTCTAGTGAACAAGAGAAGAGGTGAATTTGTGATCTGCCTTGTGATTAACCCCTTGTGATAATGTAGATTTTAAAGTGAGGGCCGAACACATTCCAAAAAGTCATCTTGACGAACTCTCTAACCATGCTTCTTGGGATATCTACGAGGAAATGTCGAAAATGTCTTGGGTCTAACAAGAAGCTATCCCCCTAAAAATCCTTATATTTTGACAGATTTTGGGAAAAGGGTCGTATCAAATTTTTTTCACTATATATATATATATATTAGTTTTTGAGCCTTATATATATATATATATATATATATATATATATATATATATATATATATATATATATATATATATATATATATATATAAGGCTCAAACACTAATATTCCATGGTTAATTTATTACATTGGAATCGTAATCACGATCCAATTCATCAGACATACAATTGTCCTGGACATTGACTTCTACCTGGATGCTATCCTCTTGGGAATTTACATACACACACACACACACACACACACACACACACACACATATATATATTGACGACTAATATTATCTATCCATACATACATACATACATACATACATACATACATACATACATACATACATATATATATATATATATATATATATAAGACAAAAGAAAACTTATCTTTGCTGACGCTTTTCGTCCTCTGACAGACTTTATCAAGGCAAATGTGAGGATTTTCTTTTGTAACAAGTATTTATAAACAAAAGTCAAAATTTTGTTAGTTTTTCAAAATTCAAAGAACGTATTATGAGAACGATTATGATAGATATCGGTTGTCCCTGGACTTAAAGAGACCAAGATTGTAGTTGTTTGGTAAGCGTTCCTCCTTTGGGGGAGGGGGTGGTGGTGCCACAAATAGAAGTTCTGTGGAAGAAGCTGTCTATCGAAATTGATTTAACATATGCGAATAGACTGATACAACTGGATATACTTTCATAGATTAGATATGCAAGCAGATATTTACATAGAAGCAGAATGACAGATATATATATATATATATATATATATATATATATATATATATATATATATATATATATATATATATATATATATGTAATATTTTACATCGCAACACGGAAATTTCTATGTTTCGGAACCTTAAATTTGTTTATCACGCGATATTGGGTAACTTTTGATAAAAATGTTTTCCTTTTAAAAACACAATGGTATAGGAGGGGGAGAACAAGATTTCAAAATTTTATGGGCATGTCCTGTTTGACCAATCAGGACATACCCATAAAATTCAGTAAATTATTACCAACATCGCTTGATAATGGAACAAATCTAAAGTTCGGAAACAGAAATTTCCGTGTCGCGATGTAAAATATTTTTTTAATTAAAATGTTATGCTCTCCGTTGTATCGAGCACTTTTAAAAAAAATAAATGGTAAAGAACTGCGGATTCTTAATCTGATTGTTCTTTCTCTTTATTTGTATATATATATATATATATATATATATATATATATATATATATATATAATGAGTGAGTGTGAGAGAAAGAGTTTGTATGAAAAGCAAACCACGAAATCAGTGTAAAGTGAGAAGGCATATCAAAGAGTAGGCAGAAAGAAAAGGAGATTGAAAGACAGACAGAAAGAATGAGAGAATAGAAGGAAAGACATGGGAAGGAAACAAAAAAGAATGAAGAGGACACACATCCGAAAAGAATAAAGAATAAAGAGAGAAGACAGCAATGAGTGCGAAGTTAAACATGAAACGTCTTAAAAGAAATTTTACATATAATAAAGTTTTCTTAATGTTTTCTTTCCTTTTGTAATTGACTTTTGAATCGGACATCAAAGGGAACTCACTTCAATTTTTCCGTCAATTTAGCTTTCAGTAACGCGGCTGTTTACAAAAGCAATACACTCGTCAATTGAATATATGTAGTATTCACAAAAAATTCTGAAACACCTTAATTTTGACAGCTTTAAATTTCTTTTTTTTTAATGTTCTCAACGGTTTTTATTTACTAAAAATATTACAAACATCTAATAATGTATCCAAACAGCAAACAAAGCGCTAGTCAAACGCATCAGTTAATCCTTGTAGAACTGAGCACTGCTGCTGCAAGCAATTGCTAACAGAGAAAATAATTTTCCTTTCGTAGTAGAGCGTGTTCGGTTCTCTTTACAGACTTCTACCATTTTGGTCGTCTGGTGAGTCGCTTAACTGTAGGAATTACAGTTAGGTTAATTCCTAACTATCGTTTAGAATTATAATTAGCCTTTTTGGTAATAATACTTTTACAGGAACTCCATTAATTACTAACAGTCAAAACTTTCAGAGATAAGAACATATTTTTTTTCTTTGAATCGTTTCACTCCAAGCAAGGCAATGAAGCCTCTAAGATACAAATTGTTAATGAGGGCGAAAGAAACTGAAAAAATGCTTTTGAGGAGAAAGGAGAGTAAAAGAAGAGAATTCAAAGACACACGAGGACGACGATTGAAGTTGTATTTAATTTTTTGAAGATCATAGTTAGCAGGAAAGCAAGAAGCCGGAAGAGATTTCCTCAGGTAAGAAGTGTTAGAGAAGAAACTATTAGAATATAACTTACAGTTTCACTTAGCAATCTCAACAGTAAAATGATGAGACCTAACTGCCAATCTAGTACTACACTTAAATTCATGAAGAAAGCTCACCAGGACAATTACCGTGAAAATATTTATAGAAAAAACATAAGGAAGCTATGTTAAGGCAGTGAGAAAAGGATTGAATCCGAGATATCAGGTCAAGACTGATAATATTGCAAATTCTTTTTGAGATTTTGTCAAGAATCTCTAGATACATAGCAGAAACACCAAGCCGGATGTGGCAACAATATTTAATGCACAGATGAATGGCAGACATAAATATTCAAGATAGATTCTGGAGAGAAAGATTGTCTAGCACGGCACAATGAACCAAGTTTCCTAGAAGCAGACTTAACAGATTTTATCTCGATGTTGTTGTTTTTTTTAAAAGAAGTTTGATAGACATTCGACAGTAACGCAATAGATAACATTGCGGCAGTGTCAACTTGTAAACTACGGCTGTTCTTTCTCCGCGGTGTTATGGTGCTTATTGTGGTTTATCTGTGTAGTGTTCAGAAATATAGAGTCAGGCAAAAGTCGTGCATCATAGGGATAATTTATTAAATGTATAATTACACATTAACATTTTATTTACTAGTTATTTAATTGTTATATGTGTTGTTCAAAATGTCCTCCTATTTTTTCAAAACACATTTCAAATCCTATACCTGCATGATTCATTAACATGTTGGAGAGTTTCCTCTGTCTTTTACTGCATTCATATCTAATTCTTTCCTTAAGTTCTTCAATATTTATTAGGGGCGTCCGATAAAAACCTGATTTCAAGTGGTCCCACAGAAAGATCTCCAAGGGTGTGAGGTCTGGTGACCTTGGTGGCCACGCAACAGGACCTATCAAAACAAAATAAACATTTAAAACATGATTAATTAATAAACCCTTATGGTGTGCGACTTTTGCATCAATCTGTATAATGTGAACACATCAAGTGAAGTTTATCTTCTTTAGATAAACTGCATCCGGCAGCAAGTCATCTGATCTATTTTGCTGTTGTTCCCAGGTCCACCTTCACCGGCGTGGTAGTGCCTGTTAGAGTCCCAGCTATGGGCAAATAGCGAACCCCCAATCAAAACACAATGAAAGTATAAAAATACATTCTTATAGTAAAACTACCAGCAATATATATATATATATATATATATATATATATATATATATATATATATATATATATATATATATATATATATATATATATATATATATATATATATATATATATATATATATATATTACAATTATATAAAAATACAAACAGTATGCCCATAGTAAAAAATTGTAGTGACTTTACCTAAATCCGTTATGGTCACCTCGGTATAGTGTAATGGTTAGCAAGCTTGTCTCGCTAAAACAGTTGCGACTGAATAATGAGTTCGATTCTCATTGGGTGCCCCATACTTTCGGCCTTGTGCCACATCTAAGCAACGCTTAGAAAATCAATACCTAAATCCGTTAAAATACTACTAAACTACTAATGTCATGATATAACTATCATATAATATTCTACAAATTCTTGAATCAAACTGTATTCCAAAATATAACTGCAGCCCAAAACACGTATGACCGCTTCTAGCCATTCTGTCCACAAAAACATGTATATACACAAAAGATGAGTATTCAATTGTAAAAGCAAAATAACATATGAGATTTTTATCATTTCCAAGCTTCCAAGAATATTAAATGTCGCCATTAATTGACCCATATGGTGTTGATATATCGTTAAACAATCAAATCAAATCAATTATCTTCTTTAGAAAGGATCACTATTGTTTGTTAAAGAAATTCTTCCTTGCTTTCATATCTTCTACATTTTGGAGACTTTGTTAAATTTGTAATGTTGTAAGGTAATCTGTGGCGATTTGTATAATTATAATTATAGTCGTTAGTCAGCGGTTTAGATCGAGCGTCAAAACTTCCAAAAAAGTCATGTTTAGGCGTCAAAATATGCTGGAAACAACTCAGCTAGCTTTAGTGATGAGAAAGGATATCAGCGAAAAATGTACAAATATTTATAAGAATGTATTTTTTTATAACAACCAAAAGATTTAAAATAGCATTTTGCGCAAAGAAATATAATTTTTGTTTGCTTTTTCCTTAAGCAAAATCAGTATCAGGAATGCAAGACTGTGTCAAGAAAATAAGTAAGTATAGGAAGATTATAAATACTTTTATTATTAGGTACTTCTAAAGATTTGGACTTAGAAACAAAGCCAGAGGAAATATTCTCTACTGACGTTACTGTAAATTGTTTATGTAATGCTGTGTGAAAATACTGGAAAATGAAGTGTCATGGCTGAAATATTTCTAGAATTCGTTAAGGAACTGAAGGTGTAAGCAAGTGACTAGCACAAAACCAAAGGGATCAAAAGAAGAATAATGAAAGAGTATGAGTAGAGAGAGGTGAAAAAGAATATGGAATGTGAGGAAAGAAGTAAAGGAGAAGGAAGAAAAAGTAAGAGGTAAAAGAGGAAGAAGAAGAAATGAGAGAGAGAGAGAGAGAGAGAGAGAGAGGCAAAGATGAAAAGAGATAGATAGGCAGGAAAAGGAAAGAGGTGAAAGAGAAAAGGCGAGGGGAAGCAAGAAGGAAGAAAAACAGAAAGAGAAAGAACAGTAAAGAAAAATTGAGAAAGAAGCAGGAAGAAGGTGAAAAAGAAGAGTGAAGGTGAAAAAGAAGAGAGAAGGAGAAGGTGAAAAACAGAGAGAAGTAAAGAAGATATGGAAAGAAAACGAGATAGTGAAAGGGAAGAGAAAAGAAAAAGAGTTAGTTAAAGAAGAAAAGAGAATTAAAGGTGATGAGTAAAGAAGACGACAGAAGGCATAGATAAAAAATAAAAGGAAAGAAAAAATAGAGAAAGAAGAAGAAGAAGAGATAGGCAATTTAAGTGTAACGTCAATCGACATCTCCACTTGCCTTGATCTATCCACTTCCCTTCTCCACATCCTCTCCTTTACCACTCCTATCTGCTCTTCCTCCAAACCTTCTGTAACCCCTTGCGTGCTAGTGGCTTCCAGTCTTGCTTGGGGTGATAAGCTTAAAAACAAAAAAAAAATGAAGTGTATAGATAAGTGGAGACAACAAACATCTGGTAAAAACTCCGAATGGGTAATTGTATATAATTCTATGTAAAGCTTAACATTTCGAAGTAAAATTGAATATTTGAAATGAATTGGTCATATTCTTATATTCTTTTCCTTTCTTATATCTCTTTAAATGTTTACTTTTAATCATTTCACCCCAAGCAAGGCGATAATGCCACTAGGATGCAAGGGGTTACTGGGAGTGAAAGAGGATGAGAAGACTTTAGTGAGGAGAAAGGACAATAAAAGAACAGAATTCAAGAAGACAGAAGATATCGATTGGCGTTGCATTTCACTTTTTGAAAATTGTAGGTAATTCGGAAATCGGAAGGGAATTTCACAGGTGAAAAGTGCGAAAAATAAAGTATTAGAATAGAACAGACAGTTGCGTGTAAATAGTTTAACAGAAAACAGTGGGAACTAGTTGCCAATCTAGTGGCACGCTTAAATTCATATAATCGAGGTACCAAGGAAGAAAGCACACCTGAACAATTGCCATGGGCATATGTATAGAAAAGACACAGGGAAGTCATGTCACGGTGCTGGGAAAGTGAATGAAGTCGAGATGCCATGTCAGGACCGATAACATTTAAAGAACATTTTTTGAACTTTGAAAGATTTTCTAGATATACAGTAGGATCACCAGACCAGATATGGCAGCAATATTCAATGCACATATGAATGGTAGATTTATAAAAGTGCAAAATGGTTCCTGACGAGAAAAAATTGTCTGGAACGACACAGTGAACCAACCTTTCCTAGCAGTAGAGGAAGAAATTGATTCAATATAATCACCCGCCTTCATGTCAATGGAAAACGTTAGCCCAAGAAGGCGCAAGGATTGCTCTCCTTACTTTTAGCATCAGCAACGGTGATAGCAGACTGAAAAGGTTTCGGTGGTGACTAAATGAAGGCAGTTTTGATTTGGAGTCGTTAAAATTTACAAGCCTTTCTTTGCCCAAGTGAACTACTGATTGAAGGTCCTTTTCGAATGCAGTTGCCAGTTTTAGTCTGTCATCTCTGTCGGAATTGCTATTAAGACAGGAGTATCTGTTATCTGCATATATACCTAGTTTGGAACTGATGACATCGGAAAGGTCCTTGATGAAGATAAGTATTGAGGGGTCTCACCTTTTTACACAAATGGACTCACCCAAGGTATACATATACTACTACCACTGAATACCTGAGTGAGTAATAGTCCGTCGAGTCAAGTCGGACAGTAGTAGTAATAGAGCAGAGTCGGTCGGTAGAATAACGTAGCAGCAAGAGTCACAGTAACAAGCACGTAGACTCAGTAAGAAGTCATACAGCGATACGTCGATATCAAAGACTATTTTCCTACTAACCCGCATTCCTGGAACTACTAACCTGTATTACCAGTTTGTATTATTACGTTAATACATTTATTTTCCTATATTCATTCTTGGCTTTTGTTATTATTTGATACCGGATTTCATCCCGGAATCCACAACAATAAGAAACAACATAAGTCCAAGTATAGATTACTGGAAGACCCCCGCATTAATCTGAAATGAACTATAAGCGTATCCAAATGCTTTGCTTTGCATACACTGTATTTTATGCCTCGTCTAAACATACTATTCACTGTAACTTGGGCACCCCGAGGCGGTGTAATGGTTAGCAAGCTTGTCTCGCTAGAACAATTACGCCTGAGTAGTGAGTTCGATCCTCCCTGGGTGCCCCATACTTTCGGCCTTGTGCCACATTTATGCTACGCTTGGAAAATCACTATTCACTGTAACGTAAAATATTCAAATCCATTCTTAATATTCTATCACCTGCAACTGTGTGCGCTTGGAATGCCTGTTTAATTCCATACCGTTTTGCACACACTACTATTACCACTCAGATTACCGATATTAGATAATCTTAGTGATAAGGCCCAATATAGCACTCTCGGATTATGATTGGGTTAAGCCGATCTATCATACTAGATTTTGTGCAAACCTTAAATCCCCATTTCTCAAGGCAAGCACAAATATGCTGATCAATAAACATGAGGAATATGATTATTAATAAAAACGTGCTTTATAACTGGCAGGTGCTGCTCTGGTGACCAACAGTAAGGACCCGGTCTTTCTCCGGAAATTCCGGTTTGATAGCCTGAAAGAATGATGCAGTGATTAACAAATGAATGTTGGCTAGTGGATAAAAACGGAAGAGGACAATAATTTATTGATTTTACGTTACTTGAAAAGAATACCATTCATTAGAAGATACAAGAACTGAATGGTAGCAAAATGGTCGAGGGTGAAATCTAGTGTAAACAAGAAGCCAAAAGGAGCTAAGAACTATTGAAAGAAAACTGAATATTGGATCGGAAGCTGCCGTGAATCCTAACGAAAATAGAATATGAAGAACGAGATTTATTAATGAAAGAATCAGTCAGCATTATTGGAATAATATCCGAAGGAAAAATATATCGATGAAAAGATTGCTTAATATAAATTCAAGAGCAACAGAAGATGCAAAAACTACCAGCGTAACAGAAGCAGAACAGATAATCAAATATATTTTATAGAAACTACTCAAGAAAGAAAAGATGACTTAGAAACAAGAATGGGAAAAAGTAAACTCAGAACGCAAGAGGAAGAAGAAATTTCTACATTATATGAAAATGAAAAACATCACAGAGCTGAACGATGCAATCTACGCTATTGCAAGAATGGTAACGGCAAAATTTAAGAAAACGCTGAACAGCAAGAATAACAAACCAGCTTGGGAAATCAGAATAGAAATGCAAATATCGAAATAACAAACTAGGCTAAAGGGCTTACAAAAGATGAATCAAAAGTGTATACCCGCAAGAAGACTAAAAAGATATAGATACGACATAGGATTATAAAATGCATTCAGAACAGCATGTTTCAAAAGGATGAAGGTAAATTAAGCAAGGGTATAAAGGTAAAAAAGCAGACGGCATAAAACCAAGTGCTTCGAATATGGGAAACCAAAAGAAATAAAATAAACTACTTTAGTAGTTGGGGAAAAGTAAAGATTTTAAAGAAACCGAAGAGAAATCATCGAAATAAACTCATTCATAATTCTTTAAAAAAAATGTAAATTGGCCAACTGGAGCACACTATGTTCAGATGGAGTCCATAGATATTGGTTCAAGAAATTCTCTAAACTATATAATAATTTCAAGAACTTAAAAATTTCTTGAGGAAATAAAATGACCAAAATGGATGACCAGAGTCAGAATACTCGACATCCCAAAATACATTAGAAGAAGCCAAGGAACTACAGTGCGATCAGTAGCGTGCAGAAGAATATAAATATTGATTTGTTTTCTACGGGTAGTCAATTATTTGCAGGTTATTTAAAGCCAGAAATATTTTTTTTTATATCGAATGAATTTTTTTCGTGATAATAATAATTTAGTAATACAAGTCTTACTAATTAACACATAACTGGGGTGGGGAGAGGTGTTAGATTCGTACCTTTCCCAAGGGTATTTGCGCATAAGTGAATATAACGAACCCGACTGGAGTTGGAACTCAGCTCTCCGATTAACCATTTCGAGCTATTATCAATTATACCAAGCGGACAACCAAGCTTACAGCACACGGTATTGCCAAGCGATCACCCATCTAGGTACTGACCAGGTTAGACGTTGCTTAACTCCGGTGAAACTTTCATTAAAATAGTTAAGAAATACGGCAATGACATAGGAGTGGTATTCGGAATAGAGAAATGCGCAGTGACCTTCTCCCATACAGTCTCCAACGATAACCGCAGGGCATGTTACGTGAAAATGCAAACGCATGATGTAATAATAATAATAATAATAATAATAATAATAATAATAATAATAATAATAATAATTATTATTATTATTATTATTATTATTATTATTATTATTATTATCATCATCATCATCATCATCATCTTCATAATTCCTTCAACCTCATTTACACCGAGGTACTTATAACCTTCTTCTTGCTCTAAATATTTGATTGTTACCCCAGGGTTTAAGTTAATAGGGGAGGTTTGTTGTAGTGATCCTCGTAAAATTGTGGCTTTAGCACATTTATCCAAACGCAATTCCATTCCAATGTCATAACTGAAACATTTTATTGTTTTCAGACCTTACAGCTCACTGTCGTTCTTACTATACAACTTCAAGTCTTCCATGTAAAAAAGATGGCTTATTTTCTATTTATACATCTTATAGCTATATTCTATCCTGTTAAGATCGCTAGTTAATGCTATTATGGATATGCAAAATAGTAAGGGCGACAAAGAATCACCTTGAAATATTCCTCTGTTGATATTTATTTCACCAGACTTATAGATTTCATTTATATGATTCAGGTGACGCATTGTTTTGCATATTGACTTGCATTGTTTGATGAAATTGATGGGGGCGGGTGATACTTCGTATATATTTAAAGACTTTAAGATCCAGAAATGGGGTACACTATCGAATGCCTTATGGTAATCTATCCAGGCAGTACTAAGATTTTTCTTTGTATTGAAGCAGTTTTCCAAGATCATCATATTAATAAGTAAGGGTCTTTACATTTGTAAGAGCCACGTTTGCACCCTTTTTCTTCAAGAGGTAGTATATCATTTTTTTTTAAGAAGGAATATGTATGTTTTGTCAGAATAGATGTCAACAGTTTGTAAGTAGTAGGAAGACATAATTCGTCTGTAGTTTTTTGGGACATTTGTGTCACTACACTTGGGTAGAAGGAACGTAATTCCTTTGGTTACCCCCCGACGGAATTTTAGTAGTGTTATGGTCCAGGTTAGGACAATGGAAGAACAACACAAACACAAGAGTAGAAATAACGAAGATATATTACACGGAATAATAATACACGATGTGGAAGGTGTTAGTATGACTGTCAGTCTGGTTAGGAGTGAACTACTATCGGCTCGACTCGATTCGTTCTCTCTCTCTTGAGAGGTGTAGTATACATAGTGTTAGGAAGAGTTCATTCTGTAGTTATAGGTAAGGACCCATAACAAGTAGGATCATTGACCATTTCTTGAAGTTCTTTGGTTAGTTCTTTTGTATGCTGGATTTAGATAAGATAGCCAAATGTTAGGAATTTATCTATTCCTGAAGATTTCCAGTCGTGCGGTTTTGCAGTGCACATTCAACATTCTCTTCTGTGATTCTCGTTCATGTTTGTTCTAGTTTATTTTTCTTCCGTTCTACCTCTTGCGTAATCAAATCTGCTTCTTTCTTATGTTCTTTAGGGCACGCCCATATTTTCCCCAGAACTATATAACCGCTTCCATTGTTAGGGAGAGATGTGTCACTTCAATTTTTTGCTTGCCTATTTTTCTGTAAAATTTTATCGCATCAGTTTGAAATATCTTGTTCTGTCTGTAAAAACTTTGATCTTTTTTCATAGCTTCTGATTTTTTGAGCCTTCATCTGTATTGAGCCTTTTTGAGCCTTCATTTTTGTTTAACTAATAGGACTTCATTTTCATTCCTAATTTTGTATTTTCTTTTGACTCTTCTGCCTTTTTTAGTCCTTACATTTGTTCCTCTTGTCATTTCATCGAGTACTGATAATTCACTCCTAAGTTGTTCACTTTCTTTCTGTATTTTTCTTTTCCAAGGTGGATCTTCATGTCTGTGAGACTGCCCTTTTTACTTTGATGTTTAATTTTTTAGTCGCTGCTATTCCTAATGCATATATTGCTTCGTTGTGACATGTGTGGGTCTACTTAATCCAGAATGAATTTGGGTGCTTCATTGTAGTGTTCAATATTTTCGAATTTATGCATTTTTGGTAGTAATTTTGGAAGTTTTTCTCGTTCCTCCATTTCAGTATTATAATTTTGTATTATTATTTAATACTATTATTATTATTATTTTCTTTGATATTAGGCGTTTACACATTTCTTTCTGGGTCCCGCCCAGGGATCTAAAGTTAGAAATGGTATCATGACACTTTTCACTGCAAAGAAAAAAAATACATAGATAAACCCTTCGTAAACTGTCAGAACAATTTTTTGTATCTCTTTGAGGCATGGACTTCCAGGGATCCCTTCAATTAGCCAACTGGAATCTTTTCCAACCAGTCCAAGGGCTCCAACTAACAACAGGGATTGTTGATGTTCCCATGTGCCACATTTTTAAGATTTCTATTTCAAGGTCCTTGTATTTTGGCAGTTTTTCGAATATCTTCAAAGATACATTGCAGTCTTTTTATTATTATTATTATTATTATTATTATTATTATTATTATTATTATTATTATTATTATTATTCCTTTGATTTCTGGTGTATACTCATTTCTTTCTGTGTCCAAACCAGAGACCTAAGGTCAGCAATGTCATCATGACATTTTTCATTGAGCATTTTTAAGGGGAAAAAAAGAAAAAAAAAGAACAATCCAAGAACACTCACATTTTGCATAGATACCCCCCTTCGTAAGGTATGGGCTGTATGTGTGAGTAGACTTTTGTATTTCTTTAAGGCTTGAGCTACCGGGAATCAATTCAATTTGTCTATCAGAATCTTTTCCAATCAAATCGAGGAATGATCTACAACTGGAACTGTTGATGTCCTTAGGTGCCACATTTCTGAGATTTCGGTTTCAAGGTCCTTGTATTTTGATAGTTTTTCGAAGATCTTCAAAGATACATTACAGTCTGCAGCGACTGTCATGTCAATAAGAAGGCATTTAAAAAAAATTATTGACAAAGTAAATAATAATAATAATAATAATAATAATAATAATAATAATAATAACAACAATAATAATAATAATGACTATCTGAATTTTCTATCATAATATTTAATGAACATGTAGGCTCAGTTCGAGTTCAACGTCTACATGGAAATTCCCCCCGACCCTATTGCATCGTTAAATATTGGAGATTAACAACTTTAACCACATACTGGCATAACAACCGTAAGTATAAATGCAGGTCATTACTTAAACAAGTAAGATGATACAAATGAAAACATTTAAGACCTACAAGTTTTTCCATTTCACTGAAGCGGGTGTTAAACACATATGAGTGTTATCGCCTACTCTGTTTTATCTATCTATCTATCTATCTATCTATCTATCTATCTATCTATCTATCTATCTATTTTTCCTTCATTCTTTCACAATGTCTCTGATATGGCTTTTCCGTCTTTCCTCCCGATCAAAACGGAATAAGCCATTATTTATGAAACATTCACAGAGCGTAACATACGTGTTAACTAAATATCGAAGGAACAAACATAATAATAATAATAATAATAATAATAAAGACATCAAGAATTTGATGAATATTATCAGAAATGAAGAATGGAAAGTTTATCTCAAATGAATGTTGAACACGAAAATATAAACTATATAATTGTACTAATATCGTCATGGCCACAATGAAAACACGAAGAAAAAATCGAACAATATTAGATGATCAAATAAAAGAAATTCAGAAAGTGCCCTGGTAGCAAATTTTTACCGTCAGGACAAATCGATCGATCAGCAACGACATCGTGAATTATCGATTGATCAGCTCTAATATGATGAACTTCCTGACCGCTGTTTGCACCCGATGAATGCAGGAACCGCAAAGTGCAGGATTCTTAATCAATAAAATCCAATATAGATCATCGAATGTAGGGATGGGGAAAATAAAGATGGTAATAAAATGAAAACAAACAAGAAACATAATGTATCTCCTAAAAGCCCACAAACATAACATAACTGAAGAGGAATAGCACTAAACTGGGAACTATGCAAATTTATTATCATACAAAAACAGAAAAAATATTATGGGAAGACAAATTCAAATTTTTCTCCAAAGACAAGATTTGTAAATGATAAATAAAAAAAAAAATAGAAATCTTCCGGATCAAGGTAAAGTCATATTAGCTGAGAAGGTGTTCTTCCTCATTAATATTTTGCATGAGTAGTTTTTGCGCGGTAAGACGTTTACCAGAAATGAAATCCAAATTTAATTTGGTTCATCCTTCAGACCGTGTGTTTTAAAGTTAAATCAATAGATTTATCATATGTCTCTCTCTCTCTCTTTCTCCCTCGCTCCCTCAATCTTTCTCTCTCTCTCTCTCTCTCTCTCTCTCTCTCTCTCTCACACACACACAGGTATATATTTTTACAGAATTACGAAAAACAAACAAACAAAAAACAACAACGAAACAAACCAGACCCCGCTCGTCAGACAAAAAATAAAAAATGGGGGAGCTACATCCAATGCAAAGAAAACAATAATCATAATAAAGATCACACACACACACACACACACACACACACACACACACACATATATATATATATATATATATATATATATATATTTATATATATAAAAGTGAACATAGAAGTCAACGCTTATAATTAGAGGCGACAGTCTGTTTCATGCTAGACACAATCGTTAGGCCACCTATATATATATATATATATATATATATATATATATATATATATATATATATATATATAATCATTGACATCACGCCAAATTCACCTTTATATATATATATATATATATATATATATATATATATATCTTGTCTCGCTATGAGTTCAATCCTCACTGTGTGCGCTCCATACTTGTGACCTTGTATCATGTCTAAGCTACGCTTATTAAATCACTATATATATATATATATATATATATATATATATATATATATATATAT
>CAXIWW010000429.1:12500-15000 GCA_964036315.1 Acanthosepion esculentum | reverse complement strand
ATGAATAAAAGCCAGAAGGAGTGAAGGGGTTATTTCCCCTCTTTTTATAGTTTTAAATACAATGCTATATAGTTCCGTTATGCGGAGTCTATTGACAAAGTGGGTAATATCCACATATGACCAACCAGTGAGTGACACTCATTGATTAGTGGTAATAGTCAACCAGGCCTGCTTGCAACCTCTTACCCCACGCCGAGTTACACAAATCTTAAAATAAGTTACTTTGAATTATGCAATTCTAAATTAAATGTTAAATGATTTATATCCGTTTGCGTCACTAACGCTGAAAAAAAAGCGGTACGAATCTATTTCAAGAAATACTATTTTCTTCCAAAATATTTAATATGAATGAACATTTTCCCTTAAATTTTTCATAGCTCAATGCAGTTCAATATATAAAACAAAATGGAAATATTATTCAAAGCGATACTATCTTATTTACACATGTGTGTGTCGACAAATAGTGAAACATTTTGATTCTATCTTTTCATCCATATGTCAAGACAAAGTAATCAAGCAAGTAACTTCATATGAAATATCAGGCGTCATCACATTACCATGGATAGCGAATTTATCACTTAGACCATAACGACGAGGTAACCAGTTCGATCGAGCTGATCAGCACTTGTAGTATTGTGATTGATTAAATGCTTATGAGTGGAGTGGTTGTAAATGGGAGGCACGGTGGAGTAATGCATAGCTACTCGGTTTAAGGAATCGATAGAGCCGTGTTCGAATTCCAGTCGAACCCATTACATTCACTTGCGTAAATAGCAGGGCAGACCGGGTTCTATAGCATTGGATGGCAACTGGTCTACTGCAGAAAGAAATAGCAACCTAAAGCGGGGAAAAAAATCTACCTCGTCAGTCATGTATCGAAAGAATGTCGCCTAAGCGTGTATGGCGCATGGCACATAATTTACTGAGTTGCTAATTACCAATTGGCTCTTCAAAAGGTGCTTCACCCTTTTAGCCTCATTCCAGACAAAACTATGCCGTGTAAATACCTATCTGACAGCGCTTCGCCGTGGCCAATGATTTACTTATACCTTAGAAAGGGTTGAAATTTCTGCAGGCTATAATGAGGAAGAAAAGCCTGGAGAATCTGCGTAGTATGTGTGGGCACAAAAAGAGGAAGTAAGAAATGCAGATTATGAGGACATGTATGATATACACATGACCTTAGACTTGAAGAGGTTAAGAACGTAGTGATCGGGAAACATCCACACATCTTTTTCCCCAAAACTGAAACATCCACACATCTTTTTCCCAAAAACTGAAACATCCACACATCTTTTCCCCAAAAACTGAAACATCCACACATCTTTTTCCCAAGAACTGAAACATTGCGGAACAGATACGTGTGGATGTTTTTCCTGATTACTTCATTCTTAATCTTTTTAAGTCAATAGTTATCTTTTCATCTTATCATAATCTGCGATTCCTACTATCTCCTCTTTCCCATTCATATCTCGCACCACATTCTTCATTATAATTTAGACTCTAACCCTCTACCATGAGTGGTTCTTGATCTTTTTATTGGGTGAAATTTAGTAAAAGAAATATTTACATTAAAAACTAATGTCCTGATCTTTTTAGTTGTTATATCACAGTACAACAGCCTAGTAGATTAAAGCGTTGGTTCGTTAATCTGATGACCTGGTAGGTGTGAGTTAAATCTCTAGCTCTGTTTGTTCAGACTGAGCACTCAATGAGGAGTACAAAAAAAAGAACAAAACGAGATATATGTAGATATGGACAACGAAACGATAACAATACTAAATTAATAGATTAAATAAAGGGTTCAGTTTGAAATTCACTAAAGTTTAATCGGATCGACAGACACCTGAAGAAGGCTGGCCGAAACTTTGTCATAATGACTACAAAGATGGAGTCCGAATGAAATAATGTAAATACAGCAATTATGTAAATATTTACGTTCAAATTCCATCTATGTATCAATTGTTGGTAATTTTTCTGTCATAGTCTGTTCATTCAAATCTATCTATCTATCTATCTATCTATCTATCTATCTATCTCTGTTGAAAAATGTCTCAAAAGACAAATATTAATGTCTCATATGCACATCTGCACATGCACGACACAGATGGATTTAATTTGCGCAGAGACGCACGTGGTTATTTCCCTTTAATATCGGCGTTCCTTGAACTCATTTACCCACCTTCTTACCCTTTTATCTTTCAATATTCAAGCAGGCATACTGATACAAACATACTAAACACACACACACAGACAGACACACATGCGCGCATATATATATATATATATATATATATATATATATATATATATATATATATATATATATATATATTAAAATATATTAATTTGTTTTGCTTAAACATTATTTAAAATATGTTGGATTTAATCCATTTCATTATATATATATATATATATATATATATATATATATATATATATATATATATATATATACACACACATACATATATATATATATATACACACATACATATAT
>CAXIWW010000428.1:75000-95000 GCA_964036315.1 Acanthosepion esculentum | reverse complement strand
AATAAAAAAAACAATGATTTTTTATCATTTTAGAAAAAGACTTTGTTCATAATATAAATACACTGTCAAATCATACTTTCATTTCATAAAGAGTTATCGGTACTTCATTTTTATTCAGCATGTCCTAAAAGAAGTGAAGTTGTTGTTTACTGACAGAATGAAATGATGTAGAGCATCTCACATGTTCATTTCAAGAGATTATTACTCCCTAGAGAATTATAGAATCCCTCTTCTATTTAATCAATTTGAAGTCCTGAAATCTACAACAGATATGCTTGAATGCTTTGCTCGTAAATTCTCAACTCATCTGGAGTACTCACACCTGTTTTTACCAGCTAGGACCGAGACTCTACTGAGTGATATGCACATTTACCTTTGATATACTCAAATGCAACTGCCACTCCAACAGTTACTTTTCTCGCACTTCCTGCCTGTTTACTTGCCTCCCTGATAACTACAATCTTACAAACTTTAAATGCAACGTCAATTACCATCTTCTAGAATCCCATTCACTATATTTCCTTTCTTCAGTCCTCCTGATACTCAGTTTTTTCTCTTTCACTTTCTATAACCCCCTGCATACTAGTGACATTCCCACCTTGCTTGTGGTGAAATGATTAAAAGAAGAGAGAGAAAAATAAGATAGGCTTGCCTATTGTCCAGTGCACACTTCTCGGACTCAGGAGTAGAGGTTTATCTCTTGTTTCCTGTTTAGGATTGGATTTCCAGTTCCTTCAAATGTCTTTTGATTATCTTTTACTCCCAGTAATCCCTTGCATCTTAGTGGCATTATTGCCTTGCTTGGTGTGAACTGATTAAAAAAAATAATATTAATTCTGTAATTCTGTTTATGTCATGTGTACTATTATGAATTTTAAAAAAGGACATCAGTATTATTCAGTTATTAATAAAGTAAATTTAACATTTTTAAATAAAAAAAGAAAACCCTTTAAAAATACAATGGGGTGATTTGATACTGAGGAAAGTGCTAGAGAGTTAAGGAAAATTACTGTCACTCAGTCTTCAGTGATGGTGTGAATTTTCAAATATAGATTGATCTTGTTCTGTTGACCATGTCTAGTGATATCCCTCATGATAATCTGATGTAATAATAACAATGTAAGGATACAAAAGGCAATTATCTCCATTTGACAACTTCCAGTTCATGGAATATATTCTCACTTGGGATATAGTTGCTGAATCTGGTCTGTTTGAGAATCTGGAGTCCTAAACATGGCTTCTCCAGAAACGCAGAAGTATCTCCATATTATATATATAAGACCCTATCTTTTCATTTGCCTTTCACTCCGCTTGCAGTGTAGATATATGTGATACATTTTTCTCTTGGTGGGATATGTGTAAATATGTATGTAGATTTTTCGATTGGTATAAAACTCTCTCTGAGTACAAAACATGTTTGTCATTCCTTTTCCTTTCAGCCATTTTGTTCCATTCATGAAATACGGTGTTATTTTATCATGGATATAATAATACCTGTAATGGGGGAATGTAAATGGGAGAATAAATCTTTCTTCTATAGCTGTCTCCCATTATAACAGCAAAAAGAAGGATAATAGTCTGCTTGTAAATAAATAACTCCTCATCGTAGAAAGAAAGAAATGACAGGTCAAAAACCATTGCCATAGGAATTGCTAAAAAATAATCTCTGGCTTTTTTTTCTCTTTACTAAAATTAATAATTAAACTGCTATGCTTTAATCAGAGAGCACTACTCTCAAAAGGTACCTGCAATCAGTGGTTAACTGGGGCAAGAAATGGCTTGTAAATTTTAATGACTCCAAAACAAAACTGCTTTCATTTAATTACCTCAGAGAATTTTTTTCTGGTTGTAATCAGCATGGCTGATGCTAACCTGCAGGAGAACAACACTTTGCACCCTCTTGGCCTCATATGATATGAAGTGCAGTGACTATATTGAATCAATTGCTATGGCTACTGCTAGGAAAGTTGGATCACTGTGTCGTGCCGGAAGATTTTTCTTGTCAGAAATCCATCTTGCACATTTATAAATCTACCATTCATCCATACATTAAATATTGTTGTCATATCTGGTCTGGTGTTTCTGTTATATACCTTGAAATTCTCAGCAAAATCCAAAGAGTCTGTAATATTAAAGGTCTTGACCTGGCATCTTATCTTCAGTCACTTTCCCACCATCCTGACATGGCTTCCCTCTCTCTTTTCTATAAATAATTTCACTGCAGTCGTTCTAATGAGCTCTCCTCCTTTGTAACTCAACCACTACTCAGTCTCATTTTTTTTTACAAGCTAGATGCAACCATAACTTTTATTCTAATAGTTTCTTTTCTTGTACATCTCACAGATGGAACTCTTTTTCCAATTTCTTGCTACCTACTATCTTCAGAAACTTAAATGAAAATCAATTACCATCTTTTGTCTTCTTGGATTCTGTTCTTTTACCATCCTTTCTCTGCATTAAAGTCTTCTCACTCTCTTCCACTGTTTGCGTCTTAGCAGCATTATTGCCTTGCTTGGGATAAAATGATTAAAAGTCAAATAGATGATAAATGCCATGTTTAAGACTATTTCAGTAAGAATTACTAAGGTATGCTCTCAGGCCTTTCTTCTCTTTACTAAAAATAATATTAATAATAAAAATAATATTAATAATAATATACTTAGTCTAACACTGCCACTTTATCTGTACATTCACTTCTTTTTCCCTTTGCTCATATAAATAATACTAATAATTATTAGTCTGATAAACTATAATCTTAATTAATTCTACAGAAATGAAAAGATGGAGGCTGTTGGTTTTGTTTTCTTTTAGCTTCATGTAAATAAAGGAACTGTCACCATTGTATTGCTCATCAATTTTATTGAGAATCAATTTTTTTTAATATATATGAATGAAAGAAACAAAAAAGGTAAAAGGTGCAAGTAATGAAAGAGTTGTTTATAAAAGATGAAATATAGCTTTTGCTTGAAATCTTTATAGCACTAAAAATAAAACATGCTAATAATGTCTTCTTTTTTTCAAAAAAAAAAAAATATTCGCTTCTCAAGTTTGTTTCCTCTTCATCATAATTCTTCCAGTTCTTTAATCTAATTATCTCTATTCTCCCTATTTCTCTTTCGGTCCTCCTCTCTCTATTTTTCTTTCTCTTTTTTTTTCACTTTCCATCTCAACCCTCTCTCAAGCTACCAAGCTATCTTTCTCAACCCATTTCACATTTCTTCTTCATATATTCCTTCCTTATTCCTTTTCATTTCTTTTTCATTTCACTTATTTCCTTAATTCTACTTTGTCCTCTTTCCTTTAGCAGATTTTACTGCCTCCTCTTTCTCTCTGTTTCTCTTGCACTTTCTCTCTCTCTCTCTCTAGCTATACTTCTTTCTCTATCTAGTTAATTAGCAGTCTATCTCAATACATTTCAGTTTATTTTTTCGACTATTCAAATATATTCATACTCAATAGATCTGTCTATCTTGGCCATGTTCATATCTATCTATCTATCTACCTACCTACCTACCTATCTATCACAGCCATGCTCATATCTATCTATCACAGCCATGCTCATATCTATCTATCTCAACTGTGTTCATATCTATCTATCTATCTATCTCAGCCATGTTCATATCTATCTATCTCAGCCACGTTCATATCTATCTATCTATCTATCTCAGCCACGTTCATATCTATCTATCTATCTATCTCAGCCACGTTCATATCTATCTATCTATCTATCTATCTCAGCTACGTTCATATCTATCTATCTCAGCTACGTTCATATCTATCTATCTATCTCAGCTACGTTCATATCTATCTATCTATCTCAGCTACGTTCATATCTATCTATCTATCTCAGCTACGTTCATATCTATCTATCTATCTCAGCTACGTTCATATCTATCTATCTCAGCTACGTTCATATCTATCTATCTCAGCCATGTTTATAGCTATCTATTTAAGCCATGTTTATAGCTATCTATCTATCTCAGCCATGTTCATAGCTATCTATCTCAGCCATGTTCATAGGTATCTATGTATCTCAGCCATGTTCATAGCTATGTATCTATTTATCTATCTGAGCCAAGTTCATATCTATCACTGTATCATGTCCATTTTCATATCTATCTAGGCTATGTTCATATTTATCTATCCCATGTTCAGATCTAACTATCTTCCTATCTTAGCTGTGTTCATATCTATCTGCCTATCTATCTAAGCCATGTTTATATATATTTATCTCGGCCGTGTTCATATCTATCTACTTATCTATTTCAATGTTCATCTATTCATCATCTATGTATCTAGCCCATGTTCATATCTATCTAGTCCATGTTTATATCTATCAGGATAGATAGATAGATAAATAAATAATGAACATGACCTATCTATTTATTTATTTATTTTGGCCATGTTCATATCTATCTATATATCTTTCATATCTATATCTATCTATATATCTATCTCTTTCTCAGTTCCTTCATGTCTATTTATCTGGATGCTGTATTCCAAGATTTTTAATAAGTTTTCTATTTGCTACATGTTAATCAAACGTGCTCTGTTTCTTCTTATATATCACTTCCTAGGTGTCCATTTGTGGCAGCCAACTACAACTTACTTAACCTTTTTCACTGTATCTATCTATCTATTCTTGGTTCTTCCTTGCTGTACATCTGACTCAGTTCTTCTAGCTATCTATCTATCTATCTATCTCTTTCATTATCTATCAGTTCTTTCATATATCTATCATATCTATCTATCTGTGTCAATTTTTTCATATCTTATTTATTTCATTTCTATCATAATGTTAATATATTTTGTTCCAGATATTTCATAAATTCTTAATTTATTATATTTTTCTTGATATCAGTATATGATTTTATATGTTTGTGTGTATGTATGTGTGTATATATATATATTAAGACATTTTTATGTTTATACATTCTTTTTATAGATACAAATATTTAAGTAAATGCTCTGTTTTATAATAAACAGTATTAGACAACATTTATCGGCCTGAATATCCGAGAAATTTTCATAGAAAATATTTGTCGTCCGACAGGAATCAAACCTGTATCTTATATGGAACCGTCATATAGCCTGATGTGCCTTAACCGATTGGGCCAGAGAAGAGCGTTTGGTTAGCAAGGTCGATTTTACTGTCTTTAAACTACAATCTTCTATGATTCTCTCACGTACATTCATATCTGCTCAAGGCGTATCCAAATGTAAACAAATGACGTCACACATTATGAAATAGACAAAGTCTGACAATTGTTTTAAGACATTTTTATGTTTATACATTATTTTTATAGATACAAATATTTAAGTAAATGCTCTGTTTTATAATAAACAGTATTAGACAACATTTATCGGCCTGAATATCCGAGAAATTTTCATAGAAAATATTTGTCGTCCGACAGGAATCAAACCTGTATCTTATATGGAACCGTCATATAGCCTGATGTGCCTTAACCGATTGGGCCAGAGAAGAGCGTTTGGTTAGCAAGGTCGATTTTACTGTCTTTAAACTACAATCTTCTATGATTCTCTCACGTACATTCATGTCTGCTCAAGGCGTATCCAAATGTAAACAAATGACGTCACACATTATGAAATAGACAAAGTCTGACAATTGTTTTAAGACATTTTTATGTTTATACATTCTTTTTATAGATACAAATATTTAAGTAAATGCTCTGTTTATAATAAAATGTCTTAAAATAATTTCAGAAAGAATTGGATGATATAACCAGTCAACATTATGATGTTTTGAGTAATCACTAGTGATCGTGATGTTATGCTTGGAGAGTTGAATTAAAGGGAAATAACAGAGACATCCGGAAGAGGCATGGCATCTGGAACTAGAACAATCTACCCTAAGGGACAAAATAAAGAGTTCTGTTTGAAATTCCAATCACATGAAGAAGGCTGGAGCATACAACTAGTGAAATGTTGTGAATATGGCAATGAAGATGAGGATAACACTCTGAATAATGTAAATAATGTAATTAATGATAATACCTCATCTCAGAGATATAGACAGATATTAATCTGGCACTTATAAAGGTAGAGGATAGCATGTGGAGTCAGGTATTTACTGCAGCAGTAGAGTCATTTTAACTCCATCTTTAGCGATGGATGATATATAAAAGTTCAACTTGAGGTCAGCGTGAGTTTGAAGCCCAATATTTCTCTCAAGGCATGATGCCTCTTAAAGAGGACATCTGTTCATCATGACTAACAATAGTTTGGGGTCTGATCAGCAGTGATGTAATGTAACTAAATGCTAGATTAGAAGGGAGGTCAGCTGCCAATCTTTGATCATCAAGAGTTTTAGAGGTACATTATTTACATTATTCGGACTATAGTCCTCATCTTTGTCGCCATATTTATTACAACGTTTCGGCCGTTGTATGCTCCAGCCTTCTTCAGGTGGTTGGAATATCGAACTGAACCCTTTATTTCGCTCACTGGGGTAGACTGTTCTAGTTCCACGTGCCATATTTAATGGATGTCTGTTATCAGTTATCGCCTGTTAATTTTTCCCTCTGAAATTTCTCCACTGTCTTAACCGGGTATTGAACTCTCACTCTTTGGGTCCAACCACCCGAAGAAGGCCGGAGCGTACAACGGCCGAAATGTTGTAATAAATATGGTGATAAAGATGAGGACAATAGTTCGAATAATGTAAAAAATGTACATAATACCTCATCTCTGAAATATAGACTGTTTTAGAGATGCATCTGTATATCATTATATTGGCATAGATGTTTACAAATGATCTAAGTTACAATGCTTATTTTAGATGTTACTAACTAAGATGTTTTGTACATGGCCTGTTCAGCTTGATCGTGGGTTTATGCATAACGGGTGAGACTGAACCAGATTCTGCACGTTCTGGTGTACTTGGCATGTTAAGTTCTTTCTGGTGTATTTCTGATCCTAATTTATGAAAGGCCTACCAATATGACTAATGAGTACTGTGGCTAATGAGTACTGCATTGAAGAGACATACTTTGCCACATTCATCACTTGTAGATTGCCGGATAAATGATTTCCTTTTTCCGAGCTGCACACTTGACATTTGCACATTCACGGAAGATTTTAGTACGTTCATGAATTCTATGTCTCCAATATGCTGATCACAAGTGGCTGTTTCCCCACTTGGGATCATGTGTATGACAGTCCTTGAAGCATTTCTTTGGTTTATGCTGGGGTTGAGTGCCATAGAGCAACCCACCATAGAGCATTTGTTGTTTGGGTATTCTTATATCAAGGTGAAAGACTGTGCACTCTGCAACTGATTGCATTAGCCTTTTCGATGTCCACAGTGTCTTGTATGTTGGATATTCAGTGGAAACCAAGAATTGACCTTAAAGATTGTTGGTAGATATATACATACATAGAGTTATTAAAAGGACTACAATATAGTTGGAAGAATTTAAAACTAAGATAGAGATAGATCTGAACATACTTGGATAAATAGATAGAAATGAATCGATAGATGTTGCAATGGAAAAAGTAAATTTCAGTTTCATAAAAATTCAGAACACTTATTGATAGGTCACCACCACCACCAATCCTTGTCACCTGTGTGCATTCATCTGACAATTGTACTTGTTTGTATGATTGAGTGTGAAGGAATATGATTATTTTTTCTAGTTTAGCTTCATTTTTTTTTTATACACTGATTAACACATATTCATTTGGTAAATTCATGCCCTTATTTTATTTTTTTTATTTTTGTGTCTTTTTTTTTTCTTTGTTCTCTTCCTTATTTCATTTTATCTTCTTTTGCGACTTGCACTATTTTAGTCTCTTTTTCTTCTTTTCTATTTGATATTATTTCTTTTTTCCATTACATTCTGTTTTCATTCTTTTATTTTTCATTCCCTATTCCATTTCTTCTCTCATATTATTTTTTCATTCCTTCTTTTTTATTTTTTCATTGCTTCTGTTTCATTTATTTCATTTTTCTCTTTATTCCTTTTTATTCTCTTTTTTCATTACTTTTCCTTCTTTATTTATTCTTTCTTTTTTCATTTCTTTTCCTTTCTTATTTATTTATTCTTTCTTTTTTCATTTCTTTTCATTCCTTATTTATTTATTCTTTCTTTTTTAATTTCTTTTCATTCCTTATTTATTTATTCTTTCTTTTTTCATTTCTTTTCATTCCTTATTTATTCTTTTTCATTTCTTTTCCTTTTCATCCCTTATTTATTTATTTATTCTTTATTTATTCTTTCTTTATTCTCTTTTCATTTATTTTCCTTTCTCCTTTCATTTATTTTCCTTTCTTGTTTCATTTATTTTCCTTTCTCCTATTTTCCTTTCTCCTTTCTCCTTTTTTCATTCTTTCTTTTCCTTTCTCCTTTTTTCATTCTTTCTTTTCCTTTCTCCTTTTTTCATTCTTTCTCTTCCTTTCTCCTTTTTTCATTCTTTCTCTTCCTTTCTCCTTTTTTCATTCTTTCTCTTCCTTTCATTCTTTCTTTTCCTTTCTCCTTTTTTCATTCTTTCTTTTCCTTTCTCCTTTTTTCATTCTTTCTTTTCCTTTCTCCTTTTTTCATTCTTTCTTTTCCTTTCTCCTTTTTTCATTCTTTCTTTTCCTTTCTCCTTTTTTCATTCTTTCTTTTCCTTTCTCCTTTATTTATTCTTTTTTTCATTTCTTTTCCTTTTCATTCCTTTATTTAATCTTTTTTTTTCGATTTTTTTATTTTCATTCTTTTTCCATTTGTTTTCTTACTTTCCTTTTCATCCTTTATTTACTTTTTTCCATTTTTTGTTTTTATTCCTTCTCCTCTTCATTCTTTATTTATTCATTTTTTTTTCTATTTTTTTTCATTCCTTATTCCATGTTTCTCTTACATTCCTTCTCTTTCCTTTCATTTCTTCTTTTTCATTCCTTCTCATTTTTCAGATTCCTTATTTTCTTTCTTCACTTTTCCATTCTCTCTCTTTTTCATTCATCCTCGTTCTTATCCTTTTTCTCTTCCTAATTCTTTTTCATTCTTTCTTTTCATTCCTTCTATTCATTCTTTTTCTCTTTCATTATGTCTTCTTATTCCTTTTCTTACTTGTTTTACATTCTTTGATTTTCACTTCCTTTTAATTTTCACTCATCTACATTTTATTTGCTTCTTTTTTCATTCCTTACACTTTTTCATTTTATATTTCATTCCTATTTTTGACTTTTTATGACTAATTTATTTTACAATATATTTTCTTTCTTTCCTTCTCCACTTTTCTATTCAGTTTTTTCTTAAATTTTTGCACTTTTTCTTTTCTTTTTGTCTTTTAATAGATTTTAATAACTTCTCTTTTTTTTCCTTCCACATAAATTTTTCTACCAATTGTTCCTTTTTCAACCCAATTTCCCCCTCACACCTCCATTGTCAATAAAAACACTTCATTGAGATTGCAAGAAATGAACGATAACAATCACTGAATAAAATCTCATTATTTAATAAATTATTCAGATCCTATATGACAGTAAAATATGAACACACATTGAAACAATAAAAGGTGCCTTCCAGAATCTAAGAACGCAAAGTACTAAGGAACCGGAAAAGTTTAAAAAAACAAAGAAAGGGGTGCTGAAATCTTATGTAATATCAAACCTCCTATATGATAATGAATACTGGAAAATTTCCTCACAGATGAAGAGGAGACTTAAAGCAAAAGAAACAAAGAAAAGAATTCTGAATTGCTATGTAATATCAATCCAACTGTATGGCAGTGAATGCTAGACAATTTCCACACAGATGAAGAGGAGACTTAAAGCAAGAGAAATGAAGAAAAGAGTTCAGAATTGCTATGTAATATCAATCCAACTGTATAGCAGTGAATGCTAGACAATTTCCACACAGATGAAGAGGAGACTTAAAGCAAGAGAAACAAAGAAAAGAATTCTGAATTGCTATGTAATATCAATCCAACTGTATGGCAGTGAATGCTAGACAATTTCCACACAGATGAAGAGGAGACTTAAAGCAAAAGAAACAAAGAAAAGAATTCTGAATTGCTATGTAATATCAATCCAACTGTATGGCAGTGAATGCTAGACAATTTCCACACAGATGAAGAGGAGACTTAAAGCAAAAGAAACAAAGAAAAGAATTCTGAATTGCTATGTAATATCAATCCAACTGTATAGCAGTGAATGCTAGACAATTTCCACACAGATGAAGAGGAGACTTAAAGCAAGAGAAACAAAGAAAAGAATTCTGAATTGCTATGTAATATCAATCCAACTGTATGGCAGTGAATGCTAGACAATTTCCACACAGATGAAGAGGAGACTTAAAGCAAAAGAAACAAAGAAAAGAATTCTGAATTGCTATGTAATATCAATCCAACTGTATGGCAGTGAATGCTAGACAATTTCCACACAGATGAAGAGGAGACTTAAAGCAAAAGAAACAAAGAAAAGAATTCTGAATTGCTATGTAATATCAATCCAACTGTATAGCAGTGAATGCTAGACAATTTCCACACAGATGAAGAGGAGACTTAAAGCAAGAGAAACAAAGAAAAGAATTCTGAATTGCTATGTAATATCAATCCAACTGTATGGCAGTGAATGCTAGACAATTTCCACACAGATGAAGAGGAGACTTAAAGCAAAAGAAACAAAGAAAAGAATTCTGAATTGCTATGTAATATCAATCCAACTGTATAGCAGTGAATGCTAGACAATTTCCACACAGATGAAGAGGAGACTTAAAGCAAGAGAAACAAAGAAAAGAATTCTGAATTGCTATGTAATATCAATCCAACTGTATGGCAGTGAATGCTAGACAATTTCCACACAGATGAAGAGGAGACTTAAAGCAAGAGAAATGAAGAAAAGAGTTCAGAATTGCTGTGTAATATCAATCCAACTTTATGGCAGTGAATACTTAGAATCAAAAAGAGATAGTTGAAATTTATGGGATACAAAATGAGAAAAGACGGATTGGAGGATATGACACTCACAGGACATACTGAAGGCAGCAAAGTTGTCAGGTTGTGTAACAAGCTTGTGTGTATGGATGGTGGAACAGGGAGTGGGGGGGAGATAGTAAATAAAAAACATTACGAAGAAATTGTGGAGAGCCATAATTGGGAAATGGCGCAGAGACAAAGAAGAAGCATCATACTCCCAGTTTTTATAGTATTTCCTGTGATCTCTTCAACCTTCCTACAGTTTGGAGGAGAAAATAAAACAGATGAAATCTATCCATTATCAGAATCCTCGACTTAATAATAATAATAATAATAATAATAATAATAATAATAATAATAATAATAATGGATGAAATCCAGAAATAATGGCAAGATAAACCTCTTCATAATCAATACTCTATGTGTGCCAAATGAGCTGATGTAGACAGACCCCGTACCCATCACTGGTTACGTAGTGCAGGATTAAAAGCTGAAATTGAGGTTTTATCCTTGCTCTACAGTAACAATGGCTGCCAACTAGAAATTATCTAGCAACCTTACTGAAAAATTGTGTTAATTACAAATGTGGATTCAGAGATAAATATCAATTGAACATCTTGTATCAGTACCTGTCTATATTTATGAGATGAGGTATTATTTACATTATTAGGACTATTGTCCTCATCTTTGTTGCCATATTTGTTACGACGTTTCGGCCTTTCACTATCTGTCTATATTTATGAGATGAGGTATTATGTACATTATTAGGACTATTGTCCTCATCTTTGTTGCCATATTTGTTACGACGTTTCGGCTTTTCACTATCTGTCTATATTTATGAGATGAGGTATTATGTACATTATTTACATTATTAGGACTATTGTCCTCATCTTTGTTGCCATATTTGTTACGACGTTTCGGCCTTTCACTATCTGTCTATATTTCTGAGATGAGGTATTATGTACATTATTTACATTATTAGGACTATTGTCCTCATCTTTGTTGCCATATTTGTTACGACGTTTCGGCCTTTCACTATCTGTCTATATTTATGAGATGAGGTATTATGAACATTATTTACATTATTAGGACTATTGTCCTCATCTTTGTTGCCATATTTGTTACAACGTTTCGGCCCTTCAGTATCTGTCTATATTTCTGAGATGAGGTATTATGTACATTATTTACATTATTAGGACTATTGTCCTCATCTTTGTTGCCATATTTGTTACAACGTTTCGGCCCTTCAGTATCTGTCTATATTTATGAGATGAGGTATTATGTACATTATTTACATTATTAGGACTATTGTCCTCATCTTTGTTGCCATATTTGTTACAACGTTTCGGCCCTTCAGTATCTGTCTATATTTATGAGATGAGGTATTATGTACATTATTTACATTATTAGGACTATTGTCCTCATCTTTGTTGCCATATTTGTTACAACGTTTCGGCCTTTCACTATCTGTCTATATTTATGAGATGAGGTATTATGTACATTATTTACATTATTCGGACTATTATCCTCATCTTTGTCGCCATATTTATTACAACGTTTCGGCCTTTCACTATCTGTCTATATTTCTGAGATGAGGTATTATGTACATTATTTGCATTATTAGGACTATTGTCCTCATCTTTGTTGCCATATTTGTTACAACGTTTCGGCCCTTCAGTATCTGTCTATATTTCTGAGATGAAGTATTATGTACATTATTTACATTATTAGGACTATTGTCCTCATCTTTGTTGCCATATTTGTTACAACGTTTCGGCCTTTCACTATCTGTCTATATTTATGAGATGAGGTATTATGTACATTATTTACATTATTAGGACTATTGTCCTCATCTTTGTTGCCATATTTGTTACAACGTTTCGGCCTTTCACTATCTGTCTATATTTCTGAGATGAGGTATTATGTACATTATTTACATTATTAGGACTATTGTCCTCATCTTTGTTGCCATATTTCTTACAACGTTTCGGCCCTTCAGTATCTGTCTATATTTCTGAGATGAGGTATTATGTACATTATTTACATTATTAGGACTATTGTCCTCATCTTTGTTGCCATATTTGTTACAACGTTTCGGCCTTTCACTATCTGTCTATATTTATGAGATGAGGTATTATGTACATTATTTACATTATTAGGACTATTGTCTTCATCTTTGTTGCCATATTTGTTACAACGTTTCGGCCCTTCAGTATCTGTCTATATTTATGAGATGAGGTATTATGTACATTATTTACATTATTAGGACTATTGTCCTCATCTTTGTTGCCATATTTGTTACAACGTTTCGGCCCTTCAGTATCTGTCTATATTTCTGAGATGAGGTATTATGTACATTATTTACATTATTAGGACTATTGTCCTCATCTTTGTTGCCATATTTGTTACAACGTTTCGGCCCTTCAGTATCTGTCTATATTTATGAGATGAGGTATTATGTACATTATTTACATTATTAGGACTATTGTCCTCATCTTTGTTGCCATATTTGTTACAACGTTTCGGCCCTTCAGTATCTGTCTATATTTCTGAGATGAGGTATTATGTACATTATTTACATTATTAGGACTATTGTCCTCATCTTTGTTGCCATATTTGTTACAACGTTTCGGCCTTTCACTATCTGTCTATATTTCTGAGATGAGGTATTATGTACATTATTTACATTATTAGGACTATTGTCCTCATCTTTGTTGCCATATTTGTTACAACGTTTCGGCCCTTCAGTATCTGTCTATATTTCTGAGATGAGGTATTATGTACATTATTTACATTATTAGGACTATTGTCCTCATCTTTGTTGCCATATTTGTTACAACGTTTCGGCCCTTCAGTATCTGTCTATATTTATGAGATGAGGTATTATGTACATTATTTACATTATTCGGACTATTATCCTCATCTTTGTTGCCATATTTATTACAACGTTTCAGCCCTTTAGTATCTGTCTATATTTCTGATATGAGGTATTATGTACATTATTTATATTATTCAGACTATTGTCCTCATCTTTGTCACCTTATTTATTACAACGTTTCAAAAGTTGTACGCTCCGGCCTTCTTCAGGTGGTTAGAATGTTAAATTGAACCCTTTATTTCACTCACTGGGGTAGACTGTTCTAGTTCCACTATCCACTGTCTTCTTTTAAGGCATCAACTATCAGGAATCCCTTCAATGTGTATACAAGAACCTTTTCCAACAAAGCCGAGTATCCTTTATCTACTGTGTCATGTGTCCTCAAGGACAAATGCCTCAAGGATACATGGCACAGTGGATAAAGGCATTAGTTAGATCCAGTGACACGACCCTAAGAATGTGAGTTCAATGTCCAGCTAAGGCAGTGGAGAAATTTCAGAGGGAAATTAACAGGAGATAACTGATAACTGACATCTATTAAACATGGCATGTGGAACTAGCAATAATTTTTGAAGGAAAAATTATCAGCATACTTTTAAAAAAAAATACCAGCAACACAAACAGCTATACATTCTTTGAAAAAAATATTACCAGCTATAGATTTCTTCAAGGACAAATATTTCCAGAAATAGTTTTTTTGAAGAAAAACATTCCCAGCAATAAAAATTTTGTCGGCATTAAGTAACCCGTTGAGGTTGATATGCCGTAAAACAAACCAAACCAAACAAAACAAAAAAAAAAACAGAATTTTAAGACATTGACAAATAGTTATTAATGTCAACAACTGAGCACAAATACTTATTAATTAAAAAATTAGTAATTAATATATAATTTTAAATTTATTAATTAAAAGCAAAACAAGCTATGGCAAACACTCAGCGTCCCATGTCTGACTGCAACCCCCCACTATACACATGCAGGTAATTTCATTTATTTTTCCACAATATAACTATTTCTGCTATGTTATAATGCTTATTAAACTAAACAATAATAATACTGAATAGACTTTTTTAAACATTAAAGTATATTTAATCACATCTCCCTAATAGCTGTTGCGATCTGTAAATATGAATGCAATATTATGACAGAGGAAACTCTCTGACATGTTTATGAATCATGAAGGCATAGAATTGAAAAGTATTTTGAAAAAGGAGGAGGACATTTTGAACAGCGTGTGTAAAAATTGAATAACAAGTAAATAAAATTTTCATGTGTAATTATACATTTTAAATAAATTATCTCTATGGTGTGCAACTTTTGCCTCATCCTATCAGAGAGATGAAATTTACATTTTTATTATACAGTGTAACAGTTTAAAAAAGAATTTATTCAGTATGATTATTGTTTAGGTAATAAGCATTATAATAGCACAAATAGCTATATTGTGGAAAAAAGGAATTTTCGACTATATACGTATTTTTTACTTATTTATGTTTATTTTTTAACTTTTATCAAAAACGACAGTATAGTACATGTAATTATGGATAATATCATACATTAATTACTAATTTTTTTAATTAATAACTAATTGTGTTCAGTTGTTGATAAGAGACCCTGATATAAGAGAGATTTTCTCTGGTCCCAAATTAGAGCCTGTGTTAATGTATATATAATAGACCAAACCCGGATATAAGAGAAAGAGACTTCTCCTCCGGTCCCGACAACTCTCTTATATCCGGGTTACACTGTACTGCATTATTCCAAAATCTTAACACTTTAGCAGATAGCTATTAATGTCAACAATCGAGCACAAATAGTTTTCAAATTAAAAAAATTAGTAATTAACCCACATTTAATCAAAAGAAATAATGCTGCCATTGAAGACAAACATATTTAAATATATCAATAAAATCCTGTGTCATTTTTAAAATTAATTCTTTCTTATTTTTCATTTATATATTTGTCTGTTTATATGTATTTCAGTCTGTCTATCTATTAATGTTTGTTAATATTTATACATACATATTTACAGATCATAACAGCTATTAGGCAGATGCAATTAAACTTACTTTAATGTTTAAAAAAGAATTTATTCAGTATGATTATTGTTTAGGCAATAAGCATTATAACATAGCACAAATAGCTATATTGTGGAAAAAGGAATTTTCGACAATATACGTATTTATGATTATTTTTTAACTTTTATCAAAAACGACAATCTTGTACATGTAATTATGGATAATATACATTAATTAATAATTTTTTTAATTAATAACTATTTGTGTTCAGTTGTTGACATTAAGAAGTATCTGCTGATTTTGTCATAATGCAATTATATATATATATATATATATATATATATATATATATAATTGCAAAATTCCAAAATCACCAGATAGTTTTTAATGTCAACAATTGAGCACAAATAGTTATTAATTTTAAAAAATCGTAATTAATGTAAAATATTATCCATAACTACATGTACAAGAATGTCTTTTTATATAAAAGTTAAAAAATAACCTTAAATACATAAAAAATGCGTATATTGTCAAAAATTCCTTTTTCCAAAATATAGTTATTTGTGCTATGTTATAATGCTTATTACCAAACAATAATAATACTGAATAACTATTTTAAAGTAAATAAAGTATATTTAATCACATCTCCCTAGGTAGTACGATCTGTTAATATATTGAATAATATTGTTCTTCCTATGATTATTCTAATAATATATTCTATATTACCACTAGTCAAACAATCTATTGAAAATATTATCATACTTCTTAAGATCATTCAAAAAGTGTATTCTATATTGAGGCAAGTCAAGCATAATATATAATTTATTATTCTACTTCTTAAGATCATTCTAATATTGAAATCTTTGTTTGTTTTTGTGTTATGGCGAAACACCTAGTCTATAGATAATAGACTCTCTCATCTAATATAAGTAGGAGTCAGTGAGGGTCGACGGGAGTCGAATACGAAAGTAGTCAGCTACCACAACCAGATTACTCTGCGTAATACTTATTATAACAAGTTCCTAACGTTTTTGTACGTTGAACCTATTTAGGACCGAATTTAGTCCAAATACAGTTTCCACTGAGGAAATAACTCTACAACATTTTGTTAATCATATCACCCCAAGCAAGGCAACAGAGTCATTAACAGGCGATTACTGAGTGTGAAAGAATATGAGAAAAAAGGCATTATTAAAGAGTGAGGAAAATAAAAGAACAGGAATTAAGAATACAGAAGATAATGATTGACATTGCATTTAAATTTTTGAAGATCAAAGGCAATAAAGCCACTAGGATGCAAGGAGTGACTGAGTGTTAGAGAATATGAGAAATAAATAGCACTATTAAGGAGACAGAAGTCCATAAAAGAACAAGAAGACAGAAGATTATGATTGACATTGCATTTAAATTTTTGAAGATCAAACTTGACTGGAAAGGATGAAACCAGAATATAGTTCCACAAGTGAAAAGTGTGAGAAAAGAAACTGTTAACATAGAACTTGTAGTGGGTTGGTATTTGTTTTTCATCTGGTATCAGAAGATGGTAATGTCATTGGACCACAATAAATAACAGAAAAAATTCATTAGAAAATTAAGGGTCAATTTTTATTGATGCACGTGTGTGTACTAAACTCAGAGGAAAGAGAGTGGTCAACCTCAAGTCGACAGGATATTGAGAGAGGGTGACTGAATCTCCTTTCCTTAGGACCACTGCAAAACACGTCTGAATCTAATGATTCAAAAGTATCAAGAGATAGATGATCTCCTTTCTTGAAGTCACAAACATTGAACATGACCAGAAATCATTTTTTTGGTTTCCATTTGCATTATGGGAAAATGATATTTATTTTTTTAAAATTATGTTTATTATTTATTTTATTTATTATTTAATTTAATTCTCCCACAAACTTACAGTTACATCTATCTATTTAAGCTGTAAAATGTTTTCCATGATTTAGTCTTAATATATCAAAATTATTGTTGGACTTCTTAAGATCACATTCCATGTTGCCATCACTCAATATATTGAAAATATTATTGTAAAGGTGTTCCAATAACTTGGACTGATTTTAAACGTGAATTAAGTTTAAATGTCTAATAATTTTTTTTCTTTTTCTTTCAGATTTGGCAAACACTTGGGCGATATTATTTTTCACACATAATTGCCATGACTTAAATAACATGATCCAATAGAGAAATAAATAAATTTTCACCAATAACATTGATTTATTTACTGCTGACTTTGATCCCTCTTAATGAAACACCCTTATATATAAATCCCTCTTAATGAAACACCCTTATATATAAATCCATCTTAATGCAACACCCCTTACTTTTTAAGATCTTTCTAATATTATATTCCATGTAGCCACCACGCATACAATATACTGAAAATATTATCAGACTTTCTAAGATCACTCTAAGGCCGTATTCCATGTCACAACTAGTTAATGTATTGGAAATATGATTGTACTTCCTTTAATATTGAAAACTGTTTCAACGAGTTAGTCTTAATATATAAAAAAATATTATTGTACTTCCTAAGATGCTTGTAATATTTTTCGTCTGTGTGAATTAAATATTTATTTTTCCAATATCAAAATTTATCATTTTCCTTCATTTAGCGACCACTTAGGACCACTTTCAAATTTTCATTATTCCGTTCCCTCTTTGAATAAAGGACAACAGGAAGAGACGCAAGTGGGTTGCAAATTGAAGAATTAGCAGCAGAAGTCTGGAAAGGGATCTGCGCTGGGTGGAACAGACCCGGGGTTAAAAACACAGTCAGTGAAGGGTGGAAAGTTTGGAGTATAGGAGGGGATGTTGATCATTTGGCAGTATATGGTGAAAGTCTTGGCAGGCAGTTCTTATCACAGAAGAAAGCAAGTGATGTTCCAAGTTCTTACTCGTCAAAATGATTGATGAGCAAGCTGTCCTTTCACCTTTCTGTTCACCACTCTATAATTGCATGTGCACTTTGCAGTAAAAGGCAAGTCAAATGCTGTTTGCTTGTAACCAGATTGCGATGTTTGGTGTCTAAATTATTTGATCTCTCCTTCCCCTTCATCACTACTTTGCTCAATCAAGCATCTAACCAACCCATTGCTAGTAACTTTGTTTTATTTTCTTGTTTTCCTTCAATAATGCCCTACTGGGTTTTTTTTTCTTTCCGCCTGACCCCTTCATTATATTTCTCCAATGTTTAGAAATATATTTATTTGTCCATGGACATCAATTTCTTTTTAATTTTGATTTTCTTTTCTTGTGGAGATGTTTATCTTTATTTACTTTTACAACCAATTCATTTTTTTTTTTTGCTTTGGTTTAATATGGGGAATACTAATGGTGCCTTTAATTGTGTTGTTTCTTAGAGATTTATTTGAAAGTTAAAGAAATAATCTCACCACAAAATATAAATAGCTAAAGCAATAGCACCCCTATCACACGCACACACAAACACATTTGTATACACACATGCATGTACAAACACACACATGCATGTACAAACACACAAACATATATATATATACACCCCTCTCCAAACCAGAGCAAAACAATTGTAAATATTGAAAGCTTTTAGATACAATATTTATTTTTAGCGTATTTTTTGTGGTGATTGTTTTATTTTGATAATGAAAAATATGAAAGTCATGCAAGCGATGACATTCCTTCAATTTGACCGTGAAGAAATTAAATAGAAAAAAATATTATTTATTTGTACGAGACACACACAATTTCAATCCTGATGTATGACTTACATGAAAATTTGAAAAGTACAATAAAAGTTACAGAGGCAGCCTGTTGGTTGAATTTAACAAAATTTGTTTTGATTAATTTTTGCTGCTTCAGTATACCACAGATTATATATATATATATATATATATATATATATATAAAGTGTTTGAGCCTTTTATATTATATTCTTGCTCTGTCTTGTACATAGAGCTCTACCTGGATTTTATCCTCTTGGAAATATATATATTGACTACTAATATTATATAAAAAACTATACATATTACCTATGTACAACTAAGAGTTTCATGTTTTTACAATTGTCAGGTAACAAGAGGTAATATGTATAGTTAATTATAAACTTTATAGGTGCATTACACTATATTGAGCACTGTTTTGATTAAACAAAAATTACATAAACACTTATTTTCAAATCTGTGTATGATTTTAATCAA
>CAXIWW010000428.1:17500-72500 GCA_964036315.1 Acanthosepion esculentum | reverse complement strand
TCTTCCCAAATCAAAAGATATGCGCAGGCAGTCTTGCTGTTGGTTCTAAGAACTGCGCTGATTGACTCTCAGGTGTTGAAAACGACGAGAGAGTCCAGTATATCTCTAAAGAATTGATAGATTCATTTTAAATACAACATTTTTTTAATACTTCAAATGTCATTATAGTGGATACTCGTATTTGAAATAGATGCCCCATTTTTATTTTTACTTTGCACAGTGTGTATTACATGTATTGGCTTGCATATTTGAGAAATCATAATAATGAATATGTGCTCTCTAGCAAGAATTGAACCTGCCTCACCCTTTGTAGGAGAAAGCACTGAGCACTGCTTGACTACTCAGCTCCCAAGAGTGTCACATCTCAGCTAGGATCTATCTTATTTTTTATATACGTATGTATAAATACTTTGTCCATAGCCACCTTGTGAGACTACCCACCTCTGCAACTCGTTGCACAAAGATATAGAGCCCACGTTGTAGAATTTCTGTGCGGCGGATCGAGCGAGAGGCAGGCTCACAGGTAAAAGAAAAACACAACTACAAACTTGGGTAGGACGAAAAGAGGAGGGAAGGCATGTGACCTTTTTGTGGATGACCAACTCCGGGCTGACTCTCGGCTGGCAAAAAAATATATATCTTAGCTAACAATGTCCGGCTGCTAATGGGTCGCTCTTTGTCGTTACTTGCTCCGGCCTAAATCAACCTTCCTCGAACCTAAACTAAGTCTAACTAACCCGTGGCCCAAAGCGCTGCCGTATATATGGAGAATCCTCTTTCATCATTTCCGGACAAGGGACACCCACGAATAAACCCATAACTTTTTCATGACCATTTCTCTCTTTGAAGAAAGTGAACATAAAAATATTTCTTAGCCTAGCTGACTCCGATTCAGGGACATTAAATTCAAACCCTTTTAAGTTTTGACCAGAGCCGGTCTTTTTCCTATCTTCGTATTTTGACAAGTACTTAACACTTATCTACCCTTTTCGCCATATGTCCAAAACATGTTTTTATCTAGATTCCTAATCTAATCATTTGGTCTTGAAGTTTGATACCCAGGTCAAATCTAACTAATCTTCTCGCACATATGTGTGCGCGCGCACACACAGATGTGGGAGTGTATATATACACACACACAGATGTGCGGGCGCGCGCACACACACACACACACACGCGCGCGCGCGCGCGTGCGCATATATCCAACTCATAGTGTCACAACCTTATCGACTCCTACCATAAAAGAGAAGTATGTAATTATGATCCTTCCCCCATATTTACAGATCAATCAGTCCATTTTAGGTAAAATTAAATCTAATTAAATATGGTAATAGTGGTATTAGCTGTTTCCCTATAAGTAATAGTACTGCTTTCGGTTGAAGTTTATAAAATCTTTCTCTTCAGTCTTTCAAGAAGATAGTTTTTCTGAAATACAGTAACATTTATCACTCTTTCCAGTACTGATGGGGGGGATTTCCTTCCTAACCTTTTTCTTGAAGTAATGTGGAATGTCAACATCTTGATTATGCCATTATTTTTTCTTTCTAGTTACATCTGATGTCCATTTTAGGTGTTGCAGCTCTTGGTAGTCCTCAAGTGACAGGGTCTCTTTTATTTCATCCAGTTTTTTGTTTGTGATTCTGTCGTGCCAGTAGACATGTTCAAAGAAGGATGACCTTTGCCAAAAGTCTCAGGCCTCACTCACTCAATGCAAATTCTAACTGTTGATCTTAGAAAGCGGTTGGATACAGATGTGACTTTAGAGATTTCTGAATGGTTTTGGCATCATGCATAAAATTCTTATGAAACTGTAGCGGAACAGGCCCTGTGTGTGATGGCGTGTGTTTTGGTTAACCATGTTTGTTGCGTGTCGAAGGGCTGTTCCCCACAATTATTTATTTTTGTTTACGAAAGGTGTGGAAATCATTAGCAATGGTGAAATACAAAAAGGAAAATGGAGTTAAAAACATAACAATTGAATTTAGTAAGTATTGAAATTACATGCATGCGAACTGATAAGTGAGACTGAGTTGCGTCCCTTTGATTAGGTAGTATTTGTACCTAGACTCATAACGAAAGAGTTGATTATGTTGCATGTTAGAGATTGTCTATTAGACAAGTTGGTAAGAGTTCACAGATTGTACTTGCGTGAAATATTGTAAAGTTCTTTAACGTCTGACTGCGTTAGTCAAGACAGGAGTTCTTGAAAGTCACATTTTGGCAGTGGTGTTGAGTGACGAAGAGAAGTTAGGTTCAAGAGTCCGCGTCGAAACAAAGAATTCTTCTGCTGCTACTGAGAAAGAATCACGTGTGTTGGGTTTAAATATCATGTCTTATCATGTGACTGGCTCAGAATTGAGTTGGCGCCTAAATTGATTGTGCACGTGGGAGTGATCTGATTGGTCGATACTGACCAATCAGCAATCTAGATTGACGGTGATTAACCAATGAATGCCTGTTAATGTTTTGGTTTTGTAACAATTTGCAGTGTTGGGTGAAACTACCTCCAGCACAGCCTATTCTATGTTCGATTTCCTTTTCCCCTATACTAAATTTATTATAACTAATCCATATACCAAGGTATCAGAAGTATTTAGTAGTTACTAATTCCATATCCTCAATTTTTATGATGGATTCAAGGTGTCTGCCATCACTGCTTTCATTCCAATTCTCCATAGTTTCTGTTTAAGGAACCTTTATCTTGAATCCTGTTTCTTGGAATACTTGGCAGACAATATTGATTTTCTATTCAAGCTCATTCTTGATCATGTTATCCTCATCTTCATTGCCATATTCACAATGTTTCAGCTGTCGTGCACTCCAGCCTTCTCCAAGTGAATGGAATTTCAAACCGAACCATTTATTTTGTCCACCAGGGTAGATTGTCCTAGTTCCATGTGCCATGCCTCTTCCAAATGTCTTGGTTATTTCACTTTAACTCAACTCTCCAAGTTTTGGTTCACCACTGCTCTGGCCTGGTATTAAACTCACAACTCTTTGGGTCTAGTCACTGGATCTAACCAAAGTGTTTATTCATTTTTCTGTTTAGTTATTTTTCTGCCAATCAATGGTATTGTTGTTGGTACCCAACCTATGTTGAGAGAGATTTTCTGTTCAAGATCATTCTTACTTCAAATATGAACACCTATGTCAGCAGTACATTATAAGTACATTGGCCTCGGGCGAGAAAGCAATATTGTCGTCTTCTATTAGTAGATTTGTTTGAGTTGTAAAAGGCATTTGGATATTATCTCGGCTCAAGAATTTGATTTTAAGTACAGTATAAAAGAAGACAAAAACTACTAAATTTGTTCTTAGAAGAACGATTCCTGGCATTTTTAACATTATATTTGTATAACATTAAAGGATTTTTGAAAATTTTTAGATATTCAATCCACCCAGATATCGTCATGCCTTCTCCCCCTTATATTGTTTTTTTTATACCCATGTTTTAGAATTGTCTCTTTCTATTTTAGTCCAAACTCTTGTATTTTGGGGTTGATGCATTAAAAATTTAATTACATGAATAACAGAATTATTTTTCTATTTTTTTGTTTCATTGTCATGAGTAATGGTGAGGTATGATCTCTTGTTCACTTTTTTTTTTTTTTTCCTTTTTTTAGAACCATTTCTATTCTTCTTTTAAAATTGGCCTTCAAAAGAAAAGAAAAAAAAGAAAGAAAATATTTTTAATCCTCAATTTTTTTCAAAGTAGAAATTCATTTTAAAAATTAAATTATTTTATTATTTCATGTTATTTCTTCTCAAATATGTCTAATCAAATGAGCTTTCTCTTTTTTTTTCTCTCTCTCTCTTTTTTTAAATTCTAGTTTGATATTTCACGTTTACTGTCAAATTTTTTAACCCAAATTCCAAAGATCCACTTCTATTTGTCTGGGAACAGAATTATTATTAATTTAAAAACTGTTATTTGTCTAAATCTCTTCTTTGCTTATTTTCACTATAATTATGTGGACAGGATTTGTTGTTTATTATTCTTATATTCTTATTAAACTTATATCCTTATTCTAATATTCTTATTAAACTTATATCCTTATTCTTATATCCTTATTAAACTTATATCCCTATTCTTATATTCTAATATTCTTATTAAACTTATATCCCTATTCTTATATTCTAACATTCTTATTAAACTTATATCCTTATTCTTATATTCTTATTAAACTTATATCCCTATTCTAATATTCTTATTAAACTTATATCCTTATTCTAATATTCTTATTAAACTTATATCCTTATTCTAATATTCTTCTTTTTTTCTTTAATCTTACACAATTGTGAGTGTGAAAAGCACCTAGAATTTTACATTTAATTCATCTATTATTGATTTTCGAATTTTTAACATTCTAAGATTTTATGAAAATTTCGCCCTAACATCTTTTCTCTGGAAAAAAATAGAAAAAAAAACAGATATTACATGTTTTTAAGATCAGACAGAAAGAGTCCGGGTTGTTTTTTTAATATTCTATTACAGTACCAATATCACATCTGGTATAGCATTGTTCAATATTTTGTAGTTAATAATATTTTGAATTGCACTGTGCAATATTTTGCATAGAACCATTAAATATATTGTCTAGTGTTGTGCAATAATTTATTTTGTATTATGCAGCATTTTGAAATGTGGAATATTTTGTTTAGTATTGTGCATTATTATTATAATATTGTGAAATATTTTGACTAACAGCATGTAATATTTTACATAGTATTGTGCAATATTTTTCTAATAGTATATTATTATTTTGCACAGTATTGTGCAATATTTTTCTAATAGTATATTAATATTTTGCATAGTATTGTGCAATATTTTTCTAATAGCTTGTAATATTTTTATAGTATTGTGCAATATTTTTCTAATAGCTTGTAATATTTTTATAGTATTGTGCAATATTTTTCTAATAGCTTGTAATATTTTTATAGTATTGTGCAATATTTGTATAGCATTATGCAACATTTTGGCATGCAATATCTTGCATAGTATTATACAATATGTTGTGTACTATTAAGCAAGATTTTTAATAGTACTATGCAACATTTTGCAGTGTGCAATGTTTTGTATCGTAGTATACAATAGTATAAATATTTTGCAATATTGGAAAATAATTAAAAATCAAAACCACAAATTAAAAAATTCTTTACAAAATACAAAGCCATAAATAAATGCATGGATTGTGTGAAATACACAGAGAGAAAGTAAAATTACCACACCCTTATAGACAACACTGATTATGACCTTGGTGCAATCTAGATAGAATATGAATTGGGATCAAATACAGATCAAATATGGATTGGAGTCCAACAGAAAATAGGATAAAAAAAACAAATAGGAAACATTTATCAATCTAACATGTTTCACTTTTATGAAAGCTTCATCAGAGAATGGGAACCAGGAAAAAAAAAGAAAGAAAGAAATTCTGGTAGTTTTTATTTTTGTATTGCTTGATTTTCATTGGTTAAGCATTTGATTTGTTAAGCAGCATTAGTATATATTATGGTGTTCTGAACTCAAGGAAAGATTATACGTCCTTTATAGTACAGATATTGAACTCACAACCTTTTGGGTCTTATCACTGGATCCAATCAACACTTTTATCCATTGACCACCTATGGAGGGAAAAGGGAGATCACTCCCCTGCCCCTGTCAGATGGGGTTGAAATAATAGACAGAGAAGATCACTGGAAAATACATAAACTTAAGGAATCGGCACATATGCAAGACCATAAAAATCTCTTAAGCTGGCCAAGCATAGAAATAAATACAATACCAGTGCTAGAGAAAAGCAATAATAACAACAAAATTGCAATATGAGCCCTGGTAAAAAAAATGTTTACTGAGATATTAAGTTTATATGTCCCAAAAATTCATACAATGATGTCCTCAAGGACATCTTGCCCAGTTTGAAATTCCAATCACCTGAAGAAAACTGAAGTGTACAATGGCCAAAGCATTAAGGCAATAAAGATGAGGACAACAGTCTGAATAATGTAAATAAAATGATTTTGATGTATTAAAATATGATCCAATAGATTTGCGTCAAAATATTCCATGTCAAAGTAGGCACATGAAGAAATGAAAATGAAGTAGAATTATTTCTACTAATATATAATTTTGACAGCTGAAATTTCTCGAGGACATAATGAAGGAAGGAGGCTTGGATAATTTGACTCTTGTGGAGCATATGAGAGGCAAGAAGGACAGATAAAAACATTTGATTTTTTTCTACCTGCATTAATGTAGGTAGAAAAAAAAACAAATATGTTGCAAATTAAACTAAGCACAAATGACTATTAAAGGATGACAAATTTTGGCAATTTAAACATCGGCCTTTTTTTTTTTTCATCCAAATCCATGAATTTTTTTTTGCTCATGCTAAGTCTTGAAAAAACACTTTTTAAAATTCACTATTTTTTACCCATAATGCTGAATGTGTTAAAATCATTCAACTTCTTTAACAATAAAAATCTCAAGTTGATGTTAAAAATTGCCACAAAACATTGTTTATTTATTAAAGATGTAATGATCTATTATGACATGTCTCTAATTTGTATTTAGATACATTGTATTTATTTTCAGTGTTTCTAGTTGAATTGTTTATCTATATTGTATAAGATCCATTATCGTACATAATTAGGTTACAATAAAATTCATATTTTATATAAAAACTACCTTATGAAAATTCAGATGCAGTAGACTGGTGGGAGGCACATGTCATAAATTTGGGGTGAGGCCATGAGATCCTTGCCAAGCCTCTGTTTAACACCTGTAGGACTTTTATTTAATTGCTTTTTAAAACTTTTTCTTTCATTTTAGAGATGATCAATTTGAAGAAAGATTTTTGTCCAGTACACTCTGTAAAAATTAGAAAAAGGTTGAAGTTTTCATTAAATTAGCTGATCAGTTAATTACTGGGAAAGAGACGGCCTTTAATTTAAATTTAATGAGATTATGACCATTTAAAAGGTACTTCCAGTCTGCTTAACGGTACTTAAATGAGTGAAAGTAAAAAAGTGAAAAAATGAAAGAAAGAAAAATAGAAATTGGTATGAAGTGAGGGAAAAAAGAAAGAGAATGAGAAGAGCAAAGAAAGTGAAAGAAAAGAATGAGAAGAAAGAGAATGAGAAGAAGAAGAATGAGAATGAGAAGAAGGAGAAGAATGAGAATGAGAAGAAGGAGAAAGAGCAAAGAAAGAGTGGGTGAAAGAAAGATTATAAAGTGAAAGATAAAGGAAAGAATGTAAAACAAAAAGAAAGTGCAACAGAGAAAGAGAGAAAGCAAAATTTATTGACTGATTTGTTTTTTATACCTTATCAAACTTTTACTGGTTACTGTTGTAGCATACCTACATATGACAATAGTACAAATAAATACAGTAGTAAATACTGTATGTTGGTCTGCAGTTGGAGATTCATAGTGGAATTCACTTGACTCACTTCTAGCATCTGTCTATATTTTTGAGATGAGGTATTATGTAGATTGTTTACATTATTTGGACTATTGCCAGCATATTTGTTACAACATTTCAGCTGTTGTACGCTCCGGCCTTCTTCGGGTGGTTGGAATGTCAAACTGAACCCTTTATTTTGCTCACTGGGGTAGACTGTTCTAAAGGGTTCAGTTCGACATTCCAACCACCAGAAGAAGGCTGGAGTGTACAACGGCCAAAACGTCATAACAAATATCACTTCTAGCAGTTGAATACTTCTTCTATGCACTGCTGGTGAATCTTATGTGTGTTGTTCTTGTCCTAAGTATTATCATCCATTACCAACCTTTGATGGACTATTCTATTCAGTAATCTTTCCTAGGTTACAACAGTTATTTAAAGCTGAAAAATATTAAGAATTTTTGGAGATAATAAAGATCTACTGATACAAATGCTACTATTTAACCCATAGCTGGGTGGGAGAAGTGGTGGCTTCAGACATATCCCAATGATATTTGCATGTAATTGAATAAAATAAACTTTCCAAATTGTAATTCCAAGCCATTTACAGCACCTGGTATTCCCAAACAGTCACCGATCTAGGTAGTTACTAGGCTCAACATTGCTTAACTTTGGTGATCATATCTAAACCAATGATCATGAGAGCAGGTAAAGAAGAAATAGAAAAAAAAGATGATAAAAAGGAAATCAATGTTAGAAGCAGAGAAATAATGAAGAGAATATAAAAAGAAAAGAAGACAGTAGAAATGTAAAGGAGAAATTGATGTAATTAGAGAGATGGTGAAAGGAAGAGGAAGAGGAGAGAAATAATACGGTGAAGAGAAAAACGATAAGAAAGAAGAAAAAGTAGATGAAGAGGTAAGAAAATAAAAGAAGTGAAGGAAAAGAGAAAGAAAGACCTGAAAAGAGAGGGGCATAAGAATATGACAAAGGAAATCAAAGCAAAATTAGAGAAATGCAGAAAAGATATTAAGAAAGAAAGGATAAAAGAATGGAGGGCAAAAGGCAATCAAGAGGCAATGAAAGATAGAAAGAAATATAAAAAGGAGAATAAGAAGAAATTAATGAAAGAGATGGAAAGAAAGAACAGAAGAAGAAAGAAAGAAAAAGAATGGAAGAAAAAGTAAAAAGAGTGGAAGAAAGAAAGGAAAAGAGGTAGAAAGAACAAAAGAAGAGAGAAGGTAAGTAAGAAGAGAGAAGGTAAGTAAGAAGAGAGAAGGTAAGTAAGAAGAAAGAAAAGCAAAAAAAAAGAAAGAAAAAAGAACTCACATTTTGGTGAAAAGATAGAAGAAAGAATAAGGGAATTGTAAGATGTTCCTGGGACACATAATGAGAAAGGAGGGCCTGGAGAATCTGATACTCACAGGTTGAATAGAGGGAAAGAGAGACAAGGGAAAAAACGCATGACATACCTATCGGTCTTAAGCAAGTGGATGACAGAACGTGGTCTGGGGGAGGTGTCAGAAAGACGAAACCTATTGAGAGCTACAAGGGACAGGAGGAGGTGGAGAGTCATGATTGCCAACATCCTGAAAGGACATGACACACAGAATGAAAGAAGGAAAAAACGAAACTAAAACAGGAATGAACAGGTGATGTATATAGAGAATAAATAAATGAAAGAAAGAGAATTAGTAATCATTGTAAAAAATGAGTGAAGTTAAAAGAGAAAAATACAAAGTGAAAGTGAAAGTAAAAGAAGCATAACAAACAGAAGCTAAATAAACAACAACCACAAAGAAGAAGTGGGAGTGGGAGGGAAGCAAAAAGAAGGAAGAGTAGAAGATAGTAAGTTGCTGATGGAAAAGATGAACGAGAGGGAAATACTGACATGATTAGCTACTTGAGTAATAAGGATTACAAAATAGTAAAGTGAAGAGATTTTTGTAGTGGGGCCAATAGTAAGGAGAGCGTTAAGTGACCTTAAAAGACTGCTCTCCAAATCTGAGTGGAATGATTGAATTTTCTGAAAGAATTCTAGTTAATATTTAAAAAATACCAAATTGTAAAATTAGTTTTAAAAACAAAAAATAACTTCTGTCAATGCCATTTTCTTGGACTGTGAATCGGTGACATAAATAGCGGTTTTCGTTCAATAAAGGGAAAGTAATAAGACAATCAATATTGCCTTTCCACGCAACTTCAAAGAAAAGGTTATGTAAGGAAAGTGTCAGATATACTAAAAAATGTCATAAGAGTGGACTTCAAAAATGTATTTTCCTTACAAAAAAAGTGTTAAGAGAAAGATTTTAAGAATTTCAAATGATGGTAACACTAACTCTTCACGCAAAGAATTCTGAAAGTTTCTTGGCTGGAAGCAACTAAATTATGCACACACACACACACATATATATATATATATATATATATATATATATATATATATATGTGTGTGTGTGTGTGTGTATATCAATATATATATATAAAAGGCTCAGATGCTAATCTTTCATGCTTACATTTATTACAGTGGAATCATAATCAAGACCCAATTCATCAGACCTACATATTCAAATAGACTTTTTCAGTTTGTAGGTCTGATGAATTGGATTATGATTCCAATTCCAATATAATAAATTACAACCATGAAATATTAATGTTTGAGCGTTTTATATTATATTCTTGCAATGTCTTTGACAGACATTTTTATACTCTTCATCATATATATATATATATATATAAATAGGCCACAAATCTATCAATGCCATATATATATATATATATATAGGCCATATATATATATGCCATATATATATATATATATATATAAATAGGCCACAAATCTATCTATGCCATATATATATATATATGCCATATATATATATATATATAAATAGGCCACAAATCTATCTATGCCATATATATATATATATATATATATATATAGGCCATATATATATATATATGCCATATATATATATATATATATATATATATATATAGGCCATATATATATATATATGCCATATATATATATATATATATATATATATATATATATAGGCCATAAATCTATATATATATATATATATATATATATATATAGGCCATCAATCTATATATATATATATATATATATATAGGCCATAAATCTCTATATATATATATATATATATATATATATAGGCCATAAATCTATATATATATATATATATAGGCCATAAATCTATATATATATATATATATATATATAGGCCATATATATATATATATATATATATATATAGGCCATAAATCTATATATATATATATATATATAGGCCATAAATCTATATATATATATATATATATATATATATATGCCACAAATCTATATATATATATATATATATATATATATATGCCACAAATCTATATATATATATATATATATATATATGCCACAAATCTATATATATATATATATATATATATATATATATATTTTTGTCATCCACAGACAGACTGTTTCGCCGTTTCACAGCTCATCAGTGTGTCTAGACGTCCGGTTGCCTCTAGCTATATATAAATATAGGCCACAAATCTCTCTCTCTCTCTATATATATATATAGGCCACAAATCTATATATATATATATAGGCCACAAATCTTTATATATATATATATAGGTCACAAATCTATATATATATATATATATGCCACAAATCTATATATATATATATGCCACAAATCTATATATATATATATATATATATATATATATATATTTTTGTCAGACAGACTGTTTTGCTGTTTCACAGCTTATCAGTGTGGCTAGATGTCCGGTTGCCTCTAGCTATATATAAATATAGGCCACAAATCTCTCTCTCTCTATATATATATATATAGGCCACAAATCTCTCTCTCTCTCTCTCTATATATATATATATAGGCCACAAATCTCTATCTATCTATATATATATATATATATATATATATAGGCCACAAATCTCTATCTATATATATATATATATAGGCCACAAATCTCTATCTATATATATATAGGCCACAAATCTCTATCTATCTATCTATATATATATATATATATATATAGGCCACAAATCTCTCTCTCTATATATATGCCACAAATCTATATATATATATATATATATATAGGCCACAAATCTATATATATATATATATATAGGCCACAAATCTATATATATATATATATATATATATAGGCCACAAATCTATATATATATATATAGGCCACAAATCTATATATATATATATAGGCCACAAATCTATATATATATATATATATATATATATATATATATATATATATATATATATATAGGCCACAAATCTATATATATATATATATATATATATATATATATATATGCCACAAATCTATATATCTATGCCACAAATCTATATATCTATATGTATATATATATATATAGGCTACAAATCTATATATCTATATGTATATATATATATATATATAGGCTACAAATCTATATATCTATATGTATAAATATATTTACACCCGCTCTATCTCTGATATCTCTGATATTGAGCACTTTATCCCATAAAGTTTATCCCATTTTCAATTTGAGCTGCCAGGTTAACTTTGTCAGTCTCACTAGATTTGTGTTTGAGGCAGGAGTAAATTGTGGTGTCGTCCGTATAGATGCCGACTTGGGAGTCTATGGTGTCAGGAAGGTCGTTTATAAATATGAGGAACAGAGTAGGGCCTAGGATGGAGCCTTGAGGAACACCTGCATTAGTGGGATAGGAGCTGGAGATGAATCCACTGAGAACAACCTTCAAATCCCGGTTTGACAGGAATGATTGTATTAGGTCAAACAATCGACCTGTGATACCATAACCCTGGAGCTTGCGAAGAAGGCCGGCATGCCAAACTCTATCGAATGCTTTGGAGATGTCAAGGGCCACGGCACGAGCTTCACTGTTATTATGGATAGCTTGGTAGACAAATTCAGTGATGGCCGTAAGCACATCGGCAGTAGATCGGGCAAAACAGAAACCATACTGCTTGTCCGAGAGCAGATCGTGGGATATCAGATGATTAATCACTTCAGCGTTGATAATGGCCTCGAAGACTTTGCCAAAGAGGTGTAGGAGACTGATAGGACGGTAATTGGAAGGGTTGGAGGGGTCACCAGAGTTCTTAAAGGTAGGAACAATGGTTGAGGACTTCCAGCAGTCAGGAAAACAGGACTCCTTCAGGCAGCGGTTGTACAATTTAGAGAGGGCAGGTGCCAGTTCAGGTGCGCATTTCTTCAGGACAATGGCTGGTATTCCGTCACCACCAGTAGCCTTGTGGTGATCTAAGTTAGAAATAATGCCCAATACCGACGACGGGGTTATATGTAATCCGTCCAGGAGGGCCTCAGTTCTGGGAGGGAAATCGGGCAAGGGTACCCTGGAAGAATCTAGCGTAGAATTGGAAGAAAACTTCCGAGCGAAGCATTCGGCCTTGTCGGCAGAGGTGGTCAGGACCTCAAACTGATTGAACAGGGGAGGAATGGAGGGTTTGTTATTGTTCAGAACGCTCCTGCAGAGGCGCCAATAATCTTTGGAGCCAAATTTGCGGGATGCAATACGTTCCTTCATCCGAGCAGCAAATAGTGACTTGGCATCGTTGAGGATACGCTTACACTCGTTGCGGGCAGAGGTAAATAGACGTCTATTGGAGTTGGACATATCACTACGAAAACGGTGGAAGAAGTGGTTCCTATGGGCAATGGCGGCTGAGCAAGCAGCTGTGAACCAGGCGGAGGAGCGAGGTTTGACCTTGAATTTCCTGGAGGGGATGAAAGCTTCGATACTGGCTTTAATCCAGGAAGAGAACTCAGAAGCACAATCATGAGTGGGGAGCTTAAATACAGCATCCCAGGGGACATCGCGGAGGAAGTCACGAAACGAGTCCCAGTCAGCCCTTTGGTAACAGAATGTGGTTCTGGTGGTAGGAAGCTCTTTGCAGCGGGTGTGGCTGAAGGAGATGCTAACAGACACTACAGCATGATCGGAGTTACCGATAGGACAGAGCTGCGTGGCACTACAAGACTCAGGGATGGAGGTAAAACACAGGTCGAGGAGTGAGGCCTTACAGTCATGGTTGTAGGCAAAACGCGTGGGGAAATCGATTATCTGAGTGAGGGATTGAGAGACTGAAAAGTTGAGAGTATGAATGCCTGCGAGGTCGGTAGTAGCGTTCTTAAGCCACTGGTTGTGATGGGCTTTAAAATCGCCAAACACAAATATGTGAGCATATGAATAGACAGAGAGGGCCCTAATATTTAAAAAAAAATGATTCCTTCACTACACAAGAGTTCTCATGTTTCAAAAACGAGAGAAGAAACCCTCCATAAGATTATTGAAATTAAGTTGAACTACGGTATCGAGTCCTGTTTTATCCTCAAGTGACAATTTAGGAATGCTAAATTGTCGCTTAAGGATGAAACGGGACTCAATACCGTAATTCAACTTAATTTCAATAATCCTATGGAGGGTTTCGGCTCTCGTTTTTGAAACACGAGAACTCTTATGTATCCTCTTGGGAGTCTCTTCTACAAAGTAGTGGTTCTTGAGATGAAACTGTTAATTTGAACAATTACTAGCTTTAACTAATGATAAAATGTATTGTTGGTAATTTTACTATACATATGTATTGTTGGTATTTTTTTATATATAAAAATGAATTGCTGGTATCTTTTCTATAAAAGTGGATTTTTATACTTTCATAATGTTTAGGGGTTATCAGTAAAATTGTTGTAAGTAATGACGCCTTATCACACATATTGAGAAAAAAACAGTTTTTCATGACAATACACTTCTTAAGTTCACTTTTATTACTCTTTTCTATTATTTAATTATTTACTAGCAGCATGGCCTGGCGTTGCCCGTGCTTGATTCAAAAATTGTACGACTCATACAGCAATCGCTATCACTTGACTTAAAATATTTTTGCCCTTCCTTGTCTTTAAAGGAGTGCCCTTTGCCGTGCTGATGTTGCTATATAGCTTACTTCTTGCCTATCTCACACTGCGGATTTTTTTCTAAGCTCTATACTAAACATTAAATCTGTTACGAAAAAAGAACTAAACAAAATGAACACAAAACGATCAGCTTTAAAAAAGGACTCATAACTGGAAAAACCGAATGAAAAAAGAATGTTAACAACAAATACTTTTTCACACCCAACTCAGTTCTGCAGTATCAGAATCAATGTTGAGTTTAAGCAAGCGAATGATCCAACTGGAGTAAAGTGCCATGCAGATTTAAATTTTCCCCACTTGTGACGAATGCAGATATTGATTTTTTTGCATGCTAGCATGCTAGTTAACATTCGGGTCAGTCAGCTGTTGGTTCTCACACTGACCAGTAGAAAATGGCCGCAAACTACATGAAAACTGCCGTATCAATGGGAGTTGGGAAATGCAAAGTCGGTCTTGGCCTTTTCACTAACTTGGAGCATGTGCATGTAAATTTTGGTGCAAATCCGTCAAAAATTGCGGCCGTGCATTCGTTACACACACACACACACACACACACACACACACACACACACACACACACACATCCTGCCTTTTATAGATAGGCATTTATTTTTTAAGCATTTTACCCCAAGCAAAGCAGGAGTGCCACTAGCATGCAAGGGGTTACAGTGAGTGAGAGCAAGAGTAAAGAGGTATATTTGGTGAAAGGATAAAGAGAAGGACAGGGATCAAGGCATCAGAAGATGTCGATTGACATTACATTTAAATATCTGAAAATTATAGCTATCAGGGAAGCAATTAAGAGAAAGGGAGTTCCACTGACAGGAAGTGCAAGAGAAGAAGCTGTTGGAGTAGAAATGACAGCTACATTCAACTGTTTTGACAGTGAAAGGTTTGGACAGAGATGTCGATCTAGTAACACGCTTAAATTCATGCAGTCTGGGTACCAGTGAAAGTAGCTCGTCAGAGTAGTTGCCATGAAAATATTTGTAGAAAAGACAGACGGAAGCTACAGCATGTCTGTGAGAAAGTGGCTGCAGACAAGATGCCAGATCAGGACCTATCACATTGCATAATGGGAGTTTCCTTCCGAACTTTTTGTTTAAAGTAGTGTGGAAAGTCAACATCTTGATTATATAATTATTTTTCCATCTAGCTACATGTGCTACCCATTTTTGTTGTTGCCGCTGTTGGAAGTCTTCAAGTGATGTTGTTTGGTAGAAATGTAATAGAAAATGAAAATACTTCTCTTATAGTGCCAGCTCATTTTAAAATTTCAGGCAGCTGGTTTGTGCAAGGTAAGCGCAAATATTTTGGAATTGGCTTAAAGACGTTAAAAAATTAAATGACGAAAATTCAGAGTTTCCAAAAGTTTGATTAACACTGTGAAACCGTAATTCTGATATCAGAAATAAATATAGACATAAAAATTTAAAAATTAAAAAAAAAAAAAATTTCATTTTTAATTCATTGAAATGTGTCTTTTTAATTTCTATCATTTTTTTTTTTTTTTGGTGTTTTTTTTTTCTTTTGAGATATTTCACCCTTTTCTCTTTTGGTTAAGTTTTTGTACCATCTGCCTTTACCCAAATACTAATTGAAATATTCCATTGTATTCAAACTTGGCTTTATGCATCTAAAAAAAATATTTACAAAAAAAATAAAATGAATTAAAAGGAGAGAAGAAAGAGAAAAAGAAATATATTTTGAATGATGAAAAGCTTTGTATTTTTTTTTTTTTAAAAGATGTTTTAAAACATGAAACACACAGAAAGTCTATTTGATTTACTACTGTATAGCTATTATGGATTCCTGTCCCATTGTATTTTAAAAGAAAAAAAAAACAAAATAATGAAGAAGGAATAAAACCAGTTCTCAACTAGTTTAGAGAAAAGTGTGCATGCGAATGCACCATTTACTGCCCAAATTGTATTAAAATCCCATCTCCCTGCAAAAATATGCCCATCTTTAATAATTTTTTCTTATTTTCCTTTCTATTTTTTCACAATACACATTAAATTAAATCTTTCTATCAAATTACGGTAGCTTTCTAAGGGAGATAATTTTCTCTGTCCTGTGTTTTTTTTTTGCTTTTTTTTTTTTTTTAAATATGTCTTCCTTTCTTCTTTCTCTGCTTTTGTCACTGTAGAAAGAGATGTTGAAAAGGGAGAAAAGCAAATAGCCTTTCTTCGCGGTAGGGTTCCGTTGCACCCATTGATCAGAGAATATGTATTTGTCGGCATGATCAAGGAATTGCCATTTAACTTTACAATAAAATTGAGACACACTGGCATGGAAGGCCGAGTAAATTATTACCAATAACAAAGAAACACACACTGGAGAAAGAGAATGAAGACATTTACAGCAAAGGGCGGGCAATGTAGGAAATTAGTAAAAAAAAAAAAAAACCTGCCATACATGTGGGGAACACGTAAATTAAATAACAGAAAAATTCTCCACAAAAATATTCTACTCTGATTTTTTATCATAAAAATTATTTTTGGCTGCAGACAATTGCCAAGTTTGTTTGTTTTAGTTTTATAATTACTTATTTCTTTTCTTTTGTTTTTTTTTTTAATATGGCTATCATTTTTGTCCTTTGTTTGTCATAACAAAAGAAAAAATATGTAAGACATTTTAAATAAATAAATGTTAGTATTTATTTCATTCCATTTCTCTATGACTCTTAGCCTTTTTCTATCATTGTTCATATCTATCCATATCTACATATTGATCTCAATCTTTTCATACATATCGATCTCAGTATTTTCATATCTATCAGTGTCAATCTTTTCATATCCGTCTATGAAGTCAATCTTTTCGTATCCATCTCTCAATGTCAATCTTTTCGTATCCATCTATCAATGTCAATCTTTTCATATCTATCGATCTCAGTCTTTACATATCTATTTAAATGTTTTCATAGATATCAGTCTCAAGCTTTTCACATCTATCAGTCTCAAGCTTTTCACATCTATCAGTCTCAAGCTTTTCACATCTATCTATCAGTCTCAAGCTTTTCACATCTATCAGTCTCAAGCTTTTCACATCTATCTATCAGTCTCAAGCTTTTCACATCTATCTATCAGTCTCAAGCTTTTCACATCTATCTATCAGTCTCAAGCTTTTCACATTTATCTATCGGTCTCAAGCTTTTCACATCTATCTATCCGCCTCAAGCTTTTCATATCTGTCACAAATTAATGCATTATGGAATCAGAAGGATAGCCCTCACGACCCTCACACATACAGAGGTATCTCAGTTGGATCCACTACGGTGAAAATATTAACGGACATTATATTAACTAGGCTCTCATTGTTTTATGAAAATCAAATCCTCAGACCCAGTTTGGTTTTTGTTCTGGAAAGTGGTGCAACAATTTATTTATGTCACCAAATAACTCCAAGAAATTTTTCACCTCCCTAATAGGAAACTGTATACCTTGCATTGTCAACCACACAGCAGCATATGCCTGTATCAATAGAGATTTCATCTTTTCATCCATTAGAATCTGCCTTCAGTTCCAACTCCACTGAATGCACCAATCTGATAGAGGAACTGTATTGATCTACAGAATTTTACATGTCTAGTAAAGACCCAAATAGACAAACATTTCATACTTCATCAGGAGTACAACAAGGAGGAAATGAGAGCCTCAGTCTATTAAATCTCTTTCTAGATTATACCCTCTGCGCATTTACAAACATAGATGTGATGAGATGGGCAATGACCATTTAAACATTCCATACCACATCCCAAACAAGTTTACCAATAGAAGTCAATGGTCCTGCTTTAAAAATTGAGGATGTGGAATTGGTAAATACTAAACACTTCAGTGTATGAGTTAGCTCTTAAGTATTATAGAAAAAGAAATTGAACATAGAATTGGCTCTGCCAGAGGTAGTTTCACCCGGCACCGCAAATTGATACAAGACAAAAGCATCAACAGGAAAACTCGAGTCATGTTCTTAAATAGCGTCGTCAGATCAAGACTTTCATATGGATGCTATACATGGCACCAAACCCATTCAAAAATATCCAAACCATCAGCTGTATACAATTGCTTCCTAAGATCATCGGTGAAAAATGGCTTTGATCAAGTAAAGTCTGAAGATCTTGGCAAAGATCATCCTTTTTTTTAACATTATGGACTGGTGCTACAAAATCACAAAGAACTGTACCAAATAACAGAAACCATATCAGTTGGGGACTACCAACAACAGCAACAAGTAAAATGGATAGCACTTGTAACTTGAAGAGAAAATAATGACATAATCAAAAAGTTAACATTCCACACCATGTCAAACAGGTTCAGAAGGAAATCCTATCAATACTGGAAAGAGAGATAAAAGCTATTTGACTCAAGAAACCTGTTTATAGATCATGTTTTATGAGAAAGCTTTTATAAATTTAAACCAAAAACAGTACTGCCTTCTCTCTCCATGAATGCCAAATGTTTCCTTGGAGGGAAATTGCTAATATTAGCATTGCCATCTGTCTATCTATCTATTCATATTTTATCTGAGAATATGATATATAAATTTAAACATATCAGGAGAATGTTAGGTAGTTGAATGACAAAGTCCCCTAGAAGGACTTTATCATTTCTAGAGGACAAGACACATTACACAGAATTGTTTCAAATTGTCATTCAATTGCGTAGTTTAAATAAGTCTGTATTGCTACAACGTCACTTGTACAAATCAAGATACCGCTGGTTGAATTTGCCGTCCTTGCTTTCTGAACATGTCACAACGTATATCCGCCATTCCTTTTACTGTTTTCACTGCTTCATCCCTCTTTTATCAGGCCAAACCACGGTTGACCAGCCAATCAGCGTTCTTCGTTTTTATTCTCAGTTACCCAGGCAAATAGCCTCCTCCAGTTCGACCAATCAGCATACAACTTGCTGTTGGTGGAAGCATACCAAACTGCACAAAAACCCCTCATTACCGCACATGCTGCTAGAATTGCCAGACGGGAGAGTAATGCCATTTTCACGGAGCAAAATTGCCGATGACACGTGCCGTCCGTTAAGGTAAGACCCTCATTTTCCTATGCACCAGATACAAGCAACTCTGGCTCGCTTGCTTCTACGGGGCTGTTCACCACAAATTGCTTATCTATCCAATCAACTATCCCGGTCTGTTTATATCTATGTATCTATATATGCATCTATCTCAGTCTGTTCTTGACTATCTAACTATCTCTGTCTGTTCATGGCTAACCTAGAGATTCTATGGAGGGTAGTGGAACCCTAGTGGAGGAAAATTCCATTGAAGCCTCTCAGTAGCCACACTGTGCATTAGTGGGCATGCACTAAGGCAGACCCAAACAGATCTGGACTTTGGCAGCCAGCTGCAACTCTTGGATGAGCCCTCGCTCAGTTTGGATCTTCTTGCCACTGAAATCATTTTTCCGGGAGCTAAGTGCATGCAGCTGAGACTGCGCAATCCTAGCCCCACCCTAAACAATTCTGAGCATGGACTCTATCTTTCCTCTCTATTTTTTTTCAAAAGTTCTGAGGCAATGGGTGATGAGGGTAGGCATAGGATGATGCTGGCAACCCTTAATGTGAAGCTGGCACGTAGGTGGTGTAAGCAAGATGGCCGTTTTGTTGTGCCTCTGGAACTACGCATTGTCTTGTGTCTTACTTGCACAACCAGGCAGACCTTTTTTGAAGGAGGGGCATCACCTGCCTCATATGGGGAGGGGCCTATAAAAGGTGGCCTAAAAGATGCTGTTTCCAACTCAACTGGCCAGGAGGCTGCATCTGGTTGGTTTTCCCTTATCGCAGTCAATGAAGTAAATTGAATTTTGTTTTTGTTACCTGGAATATACGAACCCTACTGGACTGTCCCAATCATAGTAGACCACACCAAAGAACTGCGCTGATCGCATCTAAACTCCAGCGATATGTAGATATTGATGCACTCAGTGAAACAAGATTCCCCAATGAAGATTCTCTAACAGAGGAGGGTGTGAGATATACATACTTCTGGAAAGGTCTTCCCGCCAGAAAAAGTCGAGTCCATGGTGTTGGACTGGCTTTTCGCTCACTGCTTCTAAGGAACCACCCTTCTGTTCCAACTGGACATAGCAAAAGACTAACGAGCCTCAGAATTCCTCTCTCCAATAATGTCTACACAACCATTCTCAGTGTGTATGCCTTGACCCTGGATGCCAACGAAGAGATAAAGGATGCCTTCTACAAATCTCTATGCAGCCCTGCGAGCAGTACCTCAGACAAAATCCTGGATGATAGTAATTGGCTTGCAGGGTATTGGGAAAATGAATGCTAACAGACTCCGTCTTCTAAGCCTTTGTGCCGAGCATTGGCCTGTGATTACCAATACCATTTTTTAACACTCAAACAAGTACAAGTGTTCTTGGATGCATCCGCGCTCTCAGACGTGGCACTTGTTGGATCACGTAATCATCCGCCAACGCAATTGAAGAAATGTCCTTCAAACTTGCGCCAAGCATGGGGCGGACTACTGAACTGATCATTGTATGATTCACTTTCGTATCAATCTCTCGCTTCGGTCTCCAGCTCGAAAAAGCTAAGCCACTCCTACACTCAATGTTGCCTGTCTTGAACAAGCATCAGAACGAGTCGAACTTCGAGCGAATTTACTCAATGTCTGTCAATCACTCCCAGCACCTCCCACCGCTGTAAATGATCAGCAGGAAATCGACAGTCTATGGGACTCCGCCATCCCAGCTATTCAGCAAGTCGCTGAAACTACGCTTGGAAAAATTCAAGGAAGGAACCCAGATTGGTTCGATGAATCTGTGGAGGTTATCCAGCCACTTCTGAAAGCAAAGAATCAAGCGCATGACACTCATCTTGCACATCCATGCTCTCGTATTCACTGGCACCGCTTATGAGCAGAAGCACAACGGAAGCTTCGGGAAGCCCAGAACAACTGGTGGCTCCACAAATCTGAAGAAAACAAAACTTACGAGTTTTATTATTACATTAATTGTATTTTCGGTCCTTCTCACAATGTCATAGCACCTGTTCGTTCCACTGATGGCAATTGTTAATCAGAGAACCGAGTTCCAATTCCAGTTGGGTTTGTTATATTCTCTTATGCCAAAATATCCTTGGAAAATGAATGAATCCACCTTTTCTCCCCCTCAGCTATGGGTTAATTAGTAAGGCTTGTATCATCAAATCATTATTATGTGAAAACAATTCTTACACTTTGAAAATATTTTCTGGTTTGAATAACATGGTTGATAAATCATAAAAAAGAACATATAATCGATCTTTTTTGTCTTCTGCTGTTTTTCTGTATTTTCTAATTCACTAAATCTTCTCTTATATCAAACATCTATATATTTTTTCTTTTTTATATCGTTCTTCTCTTTCTCCGTTTTTCTTTTCTTATATCATTCTTTGCTTTCTCCTTTTTTCTTATATCATTCTCTTTCTTTTTCTTTTCTTATATCATTCCTCTCTTTTTCTTTTCTTATATTGTTCTTCTCTTTCCCTTTTTTCTCATTCTTTTTTTCTTTCCCCATATCATTCTTCTTTTTTCTTTTCTCATAGTTCTTTTTCCTTTTCTTATATTGTTCCTCTCTTTTTCATTTCTCATATCGTTCTTCACTTTTTTCTTTTCTTATATTGTACTTTTCTTTCTTCTTTTCTCATATCATTCCATCATTTTTCGTTTTGCATCATTCTTTTTACACATATCCTTCCTTCCTTTTTCTTTTCTTATATCGTTCTTTTCCTCCTTTTTCTTTTATATCATTCTTCTTTTTTCTTTCCACATATCATTCTTCCCTTCATTTTTTATATCATTCTTCTTCCTTTTTTCTTTCCACATATCATTCTTCTTTCTTTTATCACTCCTCTTTTTCTTTCTTACACTGTTCTTTTCTTTCTTCTTTTACTTATATTGTCCCTCTCTTTTTCTTTCTTACACTGTTCTTTTCTTTCTTCTTTTACTTATATTGTCCCTCTCTTTTTCTTTCTTACACTGTTCTTTTCTTTCTTCTTTTACTTATATTGTCCCTCTCTTTTTCTTTCTTACACTGTTCTTTTCTTTCTTCTTTTACTTATATTGTCCCTCTCTTTTTCTTTCTTACACTGTTCTTTTCTTTCTTCTTTTACTTATATTGTCCCTCTCTTTTTCTTTCTTACACTGTTCTTTTCTTTCTTCTTTTACTTATATTGTCCCTCTCTTTTTCTTTTCTCATATCATTCTTCTTTCTTTTTCTTTTCTCATATTCACTTCTTTCTTTTCTTATATCCTTCTCCTCTTTCTTTTTCCTTTATTTCTATCGTTCTCCTCTTTCTTTTATCTTTTTTGATATTGTTCTTCTCTTCTTGCAGTTTTTCTTCTTTTCATCTTGTTCATAATCCACCCTTCGCTTTCTCTATATCCTCTTTATTCTGGCTATTCTCTTTTCATTATTCAGGCATCATAACTGTCTTTTATAGACATATATGATAAATAATCATGAACCCCTACCTTGTGATTCTTAAAATAACATCAGTTGTTTGATGATACTGAAAAAATAGATTTGGCCACTTATTTATAGGCAAAATTACAATATATTTATTTTCTCGTAGAAGCCTTTTATCTTTTTCAGATGTTATTAAGAAATAGTTTAAGAACATTAATAAATCATTACTCTGTATTTTTCTTCTTAATATAGCTTTGGTAGAAATGTTATGGTTTAGAACAGTCTTCCCGTAACCCACTGCCCTGACTAAAATAAGCATTTTGGTGCCACAAATTTTTGCAGGGTTTCTATGAATCCAAGGAACTTTTGTCAACTTTGGAATAAATTTGTTCAAATTTACAATCATTTCTTTCTTTCAATACTTTTCTTCTTCTTTTCTTCCTTGTTTATAAATTCTCTTTCTTTTCAAGTCTTTCTTTTTTTCATTCTACATTTATCTTTTGTGTTTTCAGTTTTTGTTTTTCTGAATTTCTTTTTATCTTAGCCAAAGCAATGTTTTGTTTTCTTAGGCTTTCCTTCTTTTAATCTTGTATTTTATTCTTTCTTTCTTCTTTCCTTTATGTCTTCCAACACACGCTTTCCTTCTTTCATGCATTTCTATACAGGCTTTCCTTCTGTCATGCATTTCTATACAGGCTTTCCTTCTGTCATGCATTTCTATACAGGCTTTCCTTCTGTCATGCATTTCTATACAGGCTTTCCTTCTGTCATGCATTTCTATACAGGCTTTCCTTCTGTCATGCATTTCTATACAGGCTTTCCTTCTGTCATGCATTTCTATACAGGCTTTCCTTCTGTCATGCATTTCTATACAGGCTTTCCTTCTGTCATGCATTTCTATACAGGCTTTCCTTCTGTCATGCATTTCTATACAGGCTTTCCTTCTGTCATGTCTTCCTACGTGTTCCCACTTCTCCACTTTCCTTCTGTCATGTCTTCCTACGTGTTCCCACTTCTCCACTTTCCTTCTGTCATGTCTTCCTACGTGTTCCCACTTCTCCACTTTCCTTCTGTCATGTCTTCCTACGTGTTCCCACTTCTCCACTTTCCTTCTGTCATGTCTTCCTACGTGTTCCCACTTCTCCACTTTCCTTCTGTCATGTCTTCCTACGTGTTCCCACTTCTCCACTTTCCTTCTGTCATGTCTTCCTACGTGTTCCCACTTCTCCACTTTCCTTCTGTCATGTCTTCCTACGTGTTCCCACTTCTCCACTTTCCTTCTGTCATGTCTTCCTACGTGTTCCCACTTCTCCACTTTCCTTCTGTCATGTCTTCCTACGTGTTCCCACTTCTCCACTTTCCTTCTGTCATGTCTTCCTACGTGTTCCCACTTCTCCACTTTCCTTCTGTCATGTCTTCCTACGTGTTCCCACTTCTCCACTTTCCTTCTGTCATGTCTTCCTACGTGTTCCCACTTCTCCACTTTCCTTCTGTCATGTCTTCCTACGTGTTCCCACTTCTCCACTTTCCTTCTGTCATGTCTTCCTACGTGTTCCCACTTCTCCACTTTCCTTCTGTCATGTCTTCCTACGTGTTCCCACTTCTCCACTTTCCTTCTGTCATGTCTTCCTACGTGTTCCCACTTCTCCACTTTCCTTCTGTCATGTCTTCCTACGTGTTCCCACTTCTCCACTTTCCTTCTGCCATGTCTTCCTACGTGTTCCCACTTCTCCACTTTCCTTCTGCCATGTCTTCCTACGTGTTCCCACTTCTCCACTTTCCTTCTGTCATGTCTTCCTACGTGTTCCCACTTCTCCACTTTCCTAAATAAATAAATACGAATAAAGTCTAAAACACTTTTGAAATACGAACTACCTTTTGACTTCTTCAATTTTTTTCTTTTTTAAATGTTCCTTCATATAACTTTTCTGTTAGATGAACTCTGACATAACTTGAATTATGATCCATTTTCTTATCTTGATTCTTTCCAAGATCTGGGTTTTACAGAAAACGAACATGGTCAATAATTAATAAATGTAATGATGATTAGTCTTTGTTAATTCACTTCAGCCTTCAACCTCAAGCAACTTCCTTATTGAGCCACGGTCGAGAAAATAAAATCCGTAAATATCAACTTGTTTGCATTATTATTTCAATATTTTCTGCTTTTATAACATTTCATCTCACATCGGATAGCTTCTTTCCAAGAATTGCTGCATTGTGGAACAGACTCCCAAGGGAATACTTTCCCAATCATTACCTCTTAAATCTTAACCTCTTCAAGTGCTTATAAACTGCACTTCTTGCCTCTTCCTTTTTAGTTTATATATAATTCATGCACATATAGATGACAAATAAAGAAAATAATATTAACATTAGGCATATTTAGTAGATAACACTAAAATTTTATATAGGACAGTGCAAACAAAAACTCCCAAATCTGAAGACTGTTGTAATAAAAGAGAAGCAGCGAACATTAAATAAGGTATCTTTCTCTATAGGGGATCGTATATTAAAGTGGTTTTAATATAAGATGGAGAGGCATAGTGGAGTAGTGGCTAGCAGCTCGGATTGAGAAATCGGAGAGTCAAGTTCGAATTCCAGTCAAATCCATTACATTCATTTACAGGCTAATACTCTTAGGAAATGTATGAATCCTCTTCTTCTTCTTCCGTGAACTATGGGTGAATAGCAGGAGAGACCAGGTTCTATAGCCTTGGATGGCAAATGGTCTACCGCAGAAAAAAATCTGCCTTGTCAGTCATGTATCGAAAGACAGAGTTTAAATTTCAATCGGTCATAGTTAGTTTACTTACTCTCCTTCCCACTGCTCTGTCTTTGTATCAAAAGAACACGATGGATCAATGATTAACCCTTCTTTTGTATTTTATCTTCCACCAATATGCCTGGTTTAATGTGCTCTAGCTTATTTATGTTAATCATTTCACTCTAAGTAAGGCAATAAAGCCCCTAAGACACAAGTGGGGGTACCGGGCATGAAAGAATATAAGAAAACATTATTAAAGAAAGAGAATAATAGAAAAACAGGAATTAGGAAAACTGAAGATAACTCTCATATACTGTACCTACGAACACTAATGAGTATGTCGCAATCCTCAAAATTACATTGGACACTATTATAAGTTAGGGTAATATGCTGTCTAAGTAGTCCCCCACTAGCAGTGGTTTACCTACTACACACGGATGTCAAGTATTGTCTTTTGTTGACGTTATAAAGATTACCATTTCATTTCCAACCCAAAAAACAGGAATTAAGAAAACTGAAAACAACAACTGACAATGCATTTAAATTTTAGGAGATCAAAGTTGAGTGGAAAACAAGAGAGTTCTGCAAGTGAAAAGTGCGAGGGAAGAAACTGTTGGCATAGAATGGTGGGAAACTGACTGAAGCCGAGATGCCAGATCAGGACCGATGACATTGCATATTTTTTTGATTTTGTCAAGAATCTGCAAAATCTAACAAAAGCATGTCATTCACACTTTTACACTGAAATTTTTGAGGAAGACGATAAAAGAGTGGTACAAGAAAATAAACAGAGAAGAGAAAAACAGAAAAATATTTAAAAACTTTCGCAATGTGAAGTTTGGAAAATAAACAGCATTTATTTATGAAGCCAAGGATTCTTGTGAAAGGCAGTAAAATATTGAAAAAGATTTTCTGTAAAATCTATAAATCTGTGCTTGTTGGTGTGTGTGTGTGTGTGTGTGTGTGTGTGTGTGTGTGTGTGTGTGTGTGCAGTTTTGCCAAGTCTGACACCACAGAAACCAATTTTGCATGCACCCCCTCCCCCCAACTTTATTCCCGGTTTTGAACTGATTGGACACTTACTCTAGTAATGACATTTTAATCCTTCCAAAGCCAGTCTCTGTGATTAAGATGCTTCAAAAGACTCTTTGGGTAAGCATTGTTGGTAATCTCTGGTGGCCATGGCAACACCAGCACCACTTTAGAATCAGGGTAGCTTTATTTCTGCTTTAATCACTTCTACTGGCAATTGGGAAATAAAAAATGAAAAAAGGGATGAAGAATTCAGATTTAAATGAAAAACAGAGAAAAAAATTATTTTCATTTTCATTTGAGGTGTTGTCCTCTTTTTTGGATTCTTTTTACCTGAATAATAACAATAATAATAATAATAATGACGATCAATCACATAATCGATATGGTATGTAAATATCAGAGCAAGAAGATTGCAAAAGTGAGTAAAGAAGGTGTTCCACCAGGAACAGTGCAAACAATTGCATTTTGAGCATACAGACCAAAGGCAAATGCAGAATAACAAAATCTGTCAAATGGAATGAAACACATAGTAAGAGAATTTAGTAGTTTGATCCAGAAAGCAATCAAAAATGGATTTGGATGATTGGGGAAGATGTTTCACAGGGAACTGTGCAAGTAACTGTAATTTGACCAAACAAAACAATGGAAAATGCAGAGAAAAGAATCAGTCCAACGGAATGAAATGCATGATAGGATAATGTAATAATTCAGCCCATGAAGCATAGAAGAATAGGCATGACTGGGTAGGAATGTTGAAGCAACTAGAAACTATGCAAGTGACTGCATTTTGACCATACAGAGCAGTGGTATATGCACAAACTATAATCAGTCAAAGAGAATAAAACAAATGGTAATTGAATATAATAATAACTCCTGCTGAAGACACCTGCCCAAGCAAATTTGTTTGTCAAACATTCATAGAGTCAACCTGTCGTTTATACTACAACTATGCTGAGAGGATCTTTTACAGTTTCTTGGAGAGAGTGCATAATCTGGCATGATCAACATTTTGAACAAGGCTAGTACAAATACTTGGTCACAGTGACTAGTGAAATTATGTCTTCCCAGCCACTGACATCTCCAGAAAATAGTGCAGAACTGCTATCTAATATGGCAGCAATTACTGAACAATTTCCTCACAGATCAAGAGTAGACTTGAGGCAAAAGAGATATTATTCTACAGAAAGATGCTGAGAATACCATGTACAGAGCATTTAAACAATAAGGAAGTTTTAAAGAATATGGAAACATCAAAGATCACTTAGAATCAAAAATGGAAAGCTGAAATTTCTAGGATCTATGAAGGGATTTTCATTTTATTAGTTGGGTAGCTGTCAAGAAAACGAAACAGAAAACTCAGCAGCACTGGAATCAAACAGTGGATCCTAATGAGGACACAGACAAGACTTCCACATGGGAATACCGCACATATGGAATGAATGCAGCCAAGACATCAGAAACACATGCAAGTATGAATGAATATGAAATGATGCTGGGTAACATGAAAAAATCCTTGCTAATGCATGGCAATCCCATTGTGCGGTCAATGTTGCGTACTTCTTACCTGAAGGATGTGCCTGCTTTTATGGAGCCTAAAACTTTAGTGGTGGGCTAGCAAAGGAATCATTTGCATAGCTAACACTGTTCAGCTCACCATCCTGACTGTTTGATGGAAAAGCTAGTAGACACTTTCTTTATAACCGGATATTCTGGCTCTTGTTTTGGGAGGGCAGCCACGTGCTGTCTTTTTTGCAAAGACTGCATACTAAATGCCGTCTCACTGACCGATGGAAGTGTGTACCATTATCTGTAGTCATTGGCTTCTCTGCCTGCATTTTGTTTCCACTGTAATCCATGAGAAAAAATTTGACATTCGCTCGATATATTGAAGGTGAGAGAAAAAGAAAAACAGTGGTTAACCTCTCTAATGAGATTGTATAAATGTTTGATGTGGGAGGGATAGTAAAAAGACAAATATTGCTGAGAGCTACAAAGGATAGGAAGTTGCAGAGAGCCATGATTGCCAACATAGAAGAAAAAGATGTAATGTTTATCCTTCTCCATCCAGATGTAGCTAAATGGCAAGGCAGCTGACTTGGGCAAGTAGGTTTACACCTTTGCGCAAATTAATTGAAACAAAATGAATATTTACTTTTTTATATTTTTCCAATGAAACATGACCCAGTGCACATGTTAGTATGCCATGTGTCCATTCCACAAAGCCATTCCTTGCAGCCTGACCACATTTAAATCAGGAGAGTTTCTGGGCTAGTCTATAGTACATTGATTTGCTCACTGTTAAGGCTTTCAAGTGTGTTTGTGAAGCATTACAATTTTCATACACTTCCTTGGAGTAACATCCATTGCAGACAATGGTCATAGGACAACTAATTGATAGTCAAGACAATAGTGTTTAAGCGTGATAAAAATCTGATGCAATCACAGATGACACAATATTTTTCAAGGCCAAACAAATTCCATCATACATCTTGAAAATAGATTCATATTACTGTATACCACTGCAAATGACCTAATCTGAGGAAAAAATAGAAATTGATTACACCCTGTCACTCCAGTGGGTCTAAAACTGACTGTATTGTGAAAGAAAGGAAATTAACGTAATTGTTTTAATATCCACCAGGGTGTACATTGGATAAGGCCTGTGGGTGCATTTTTTTTAATTATTATTATGAATTTTTTTTCTTGAATTTAAATTTTTTCTCCCTAATTTTTAAATTCGCTTTTTGTGGTAATAAAATAAGCACAACCAAACTCTTCTCACACCAGTAACCATCGATTATGATAAAATACACATTTTCAACACTAAATTAGTCAAATAAAATTTCATTGGATTCTACTTAGTGTTGGTGCTATATTACACTTTTTATTGCAAATCACAAATAATCCTTATAGTCTTCTTAATAAAAAAGAATTTGTGGAATAGTCCACGTTTGCCAGTCACCCCTGCGCAAGGAAATGTACTCTCCCTTGTTGTAATTATCGTGACAATCAAACATACATACATACATGGAAATCGTGTGACAAACATTCATTGGTCAATCTCCTCCAATCTAGCTCGCTGATTGGTAAGTTTCGACCAATCAAGTCGCCTGCACGCGACAAGTCTGTTTTTGCGCCAGTTAAAGTTGATCCTGTCACATGATACAACATACTGTAAAAACCAAACACGAGTAATTCTCCCTCTCTTTACTCACTTGTGCGTCTCATCTCTGCTGCCAAAATGTGACCCTTAAAGAACTCCTGTCTTGACTAATGCAGTCAGACGTAAAAGAACTTTACAACAATCACGCAAGTACAATTTCTGAATCTTACCAACTTGTACAATACACAATTCCAAACATTCAACACTTACTCATTTTTATAAACTACAGTTTAATAATTAATTCTACCTTTATTAGCTCAGGTACAAATATCTCCAAATCTAAGAGACATAACTCTTTCAAACCTTTCAGTTTATATGCATGTACACCAAAACACTTAATAAATTCAATTGTTATATTTTGAATCATTATTTTTGTCTTGTATTAATTGTTGTGGATGGAAGATTATTGGACACACACAATTTTAAGCCTTCTGACCATTCAAACCTTCTGATACCTTTTCTAACACTTCCACATCCCCAACAAATTGATAGGAAAATCCTTAGTGAGGTTCAGTGTCATCTTTTATTTTCTTAGTATCCCCATCCTTCTTGTTTTTATCACAATGTTCCAAGTGAAGATAACTGATAAACCAGAGTTGCCAACAGATTCAATGTTGCTGCCATATCTGGTCTGGTGCTTTTGTTATACATCGAGACATTCTTAGAAAATCCAAAGAATCTGCAATATTACTGACCTGGCATCTCACAGCCATTTTTCCCCACTATGGTAACATAGATTTTCTCAGTTTTTTCCTCCTCTCAGTAAGCACTTGCATCTTAGTGGCTTACCACCTTTCCTCGAGTGAAAGAATTAATAAAAAATTAAAAAAAAAAAATTAGAAAAACTCAGAATATGATAAAACTAGAAAAGATAATGATAATAGTGTGAATAATTTGTTCAGAAATTTGGGGCTTATGGGTGAACATTCCAAATTTCTACATATACCAGCTGTTCTAACCTCTGGGACTGGAGAGCTTACAGTACAGCAAAGCACTATATCATCTACATGCAAATATCCTTGGGAAAGGTACGAATCCACCTCTTCTCCCCCAGCTATTGGTTAATTAGTAAGACTTGTATCACTAAATCATTATCATCTCAAAAAAATTCTTACAATCTAAGTATATTAATAGAGCTTTTAATAACCTGTAAAGAGGTTGATAAACTGTAAAAAAAAAATCAATCAATAAATAACTTAGGCAGGTAGATTTACTATGAATAAATTTTGTGAATTCATATTTCTTTATTATTTGTATTTTTGTCCAGCTTATTGGTTCTTATTAGTTGACTTGGATATCAAGTTACCCCTCCACCCACAAAAGCCTAAGGTATTCAGTACTTTTCTGATTGTGCTATGCCAAGTGAAGTGACCTTCTGCAACACATAAAAACTTTTTGTAAATCTAATCCTTTCAGCCAATTATGCAAAATTCTCTGAAACAGTTACCATCGACAGAATCTCTACTTTTTGGCAATTCCATATTCTTCTCATGCTTTCATACTTTATAACGCTACAGTTTTGTCATTCTTTTTAATGACTCTGGTATCAAATGGTCAAAAGACCATCAATAATACCAAGAGCAAAAATAGAAAGCGACATGAGACAAGGATGTGCCTTCTTCCCAGATTTATTCAACCTCTACAGTGAAACTATCCAACAAGGAACTGGAGACTATGCCAGCATTTATTTTTGGTGAGCATAACCTTAACAATAAAAGATATGCAGATGATACTGTGTTCATAGCTGACTTGGAAGGAAAACTACAGGACCGCTTAGGCAGGCTGGTAGAAGAAAGCAAGAAAAAAGGACTAACTATCAATTGCAAGAAAGCAAAATATGGTCACCAACAAGCAAAAAACACCAAGATGCAAGTTACAAATTAGAGATATAAACAACAAGCAAGTACAGATATTTAAATATCTGGGAAGCATTTTAACCGTATGATACAAGATCCAAACATGCATTGGACTAGAGAAGGAAGCACTTGAAAAGCTAAGCAAGGTACTGAAAAATGTAAAAATTTAATTAGAAACAAAGAGCAAGATTGTTATGTGATATCCATCCTCTTACATGGCAGTGAATGTTGGACAATCTCCCACCGCCAGATGAGAAAAAAACTAGAGTCAGCAGAATTGTGGTTTTACAGAAGAATTCTGAAAATTCTATGAATGGAGCAAGTAAACAAGAAGGAATTCTTAAAGAAAATGGCAACAGAAAGAACACTTATACTCTTTCTTTCTTTCCATGTGCTGTGTTCTTTCAGGACATAGGCGATCATGGCTCTCCACCTCCCTCTATCTCTTGCAGCTCTCAACAAGTTCCTTTACTGTACCACCTCCCCAGATCACGTTCTGTCATCCACTTGCTTAAAGCCTTTAGGTATGTCATGCATTTTCCCTTGTCTTGTTTTACCTCTATTTGACTTGTGAGTATCAGATTCTCCAGGCCCTCCATCATTATGTGTCCCAGAAACTTCAGCTGCCTCTTCCTGATGTTAAGTATAAGCCTCCTCCTTGTTTGCTTCCTCTGTAAGACTTCATTGTTGCTCACACACTCAGTCCATGATATCCATATCATCCTTCTGTAGAACCACATCTCTGTCACCTGAAGTCTTGCAATACTCTGTCCAGCTTTTGGAATGCTTGGCCATCCCAATACATCTACGGATTTCAGTGTGGCATTTACTGTCCTCCGTCAGAATGATTCCCAGATATTTAAACTTCTGCATCTGCATGTTCCCAACCTGCAAATCGCATTTCGGGTTCATCCTTTTACTGATGACCATGCATTCTGTTTTCTTGTAGTTTATGCTTAGTCCTTTCTTCACACTCTCCTTCTGTAGGAGATTTTGTAATTTCTTTTCCGTGTCTGCTATCAGTACTGTCATCTGTGTATCTTATGTTGTTAAGAATATGGCTGCCAAATCCTGCTAGGGTTTCCAATTCTCTCAGAATTGCCTTGCTGTATATGTTGAACAGGTCAAGTGAGAAGATACATCCTTGCCTTATGCCCCTTTCTATTTTTGTATATTCGCCGTTTGCTGCTAGTGTAATTTCTTGATTATTTTGATATTTTTCCCAAATATATCAAGGTTGCTGATTAGTTCCATCAGATCCTTGTGATGTACTTTGTCAAAGGCCTTTGCGTAGTCTATGAAACATAGGTACATGTCCTTTTGCATTTGTATTGTTCTTTCTGATAACATTCTGAGCATAAATATTGCATTCCTTGTTCCGGTGTCTTTAACGAACCCAAACTGTTCTTGTCCCATCTCTGGCCTGATTCTGTTGCACACTCTATTCATCAGAAATGATGAGTTTTGTTACGTGGCTCATTAGACTGATTGTTTGGTGGAGTTCACATTTGTTTGTGCCTGATTTCTTAGGCATTGGTATGAAGATAGATCTGCTGAGATCTTCCGGTATATCCCCACTGTTGTAGATTTCATTTATTATTTCTGTGGTCTGGTCGATGCCAAAGTCTTCTAAGGCTGTCGCATTTCCATTACAATTCCGTCTGGCCCTGTCACCTTATGACTGTTCAATTTGGCCAGTGCAGCATCTACTTCGGTTTTCAGAATTTCTGGTCTGTCGGTAGTTCTGTGTATTGCTTTAAACTTCCTTGTCTGCTTGATTCTAGTGTTCTCGACCTGCAAATCACATTTCGGGCTCCTCCTCTTACTGATGACCATGCATTGTGCCTTCTTGTAGTTTATGCTTAGTCCTTTCTTTTCACTCACCATCGCTACCTTCTGTAGGAGGTTTTGTAATTTCTCTTCCATATCTGCTATCAGTACTGTGTCATCTGCATATCTTATGTTGTTAAGATTGTGGCTGCCAATGCTGAATCATGGTAGGATTTTCAATTCTCTCAGATTTGCCTCGGTGTATAGGTTGAACAGGTCAGTTGAGAAGACGCATCCTTGGCTTACGCCCCTTTTTATTTTTGTATATTCACTGAACTCATTCTCTATGTGAACGCATGGTGTTTGTTGCCAGTATAGGCTCTTGATCTTTCTACTATCTTTCCCAAATATATCAAGATTGCTGAGCAGTTCCATCAGGTCCTTGTGGTGTACTTTGTCGAATGTTTTTGCGTAGTCTATGAAACATATATACACGTCCTTCTGCATTTGTATCACTCTTTCTGATAACATTCTGAGCCTGAATATTGTGGTATACCAGAAGACCTCAGCAGGCCTAAGAAACCAGGTGCAAATGAATGTGAACCCCACCACCAAACAATCAGCTTAATGAGCCACGTGACAAAACTCATCATCTGTATTCTGTTGAACAGAGTATGCAGCAGAATCAGGCCAGAGATAGGATGAGAACAGGGTGGGTTTGTTAAAGACCCCCGGGACATGGAATGAGATATTCATGTGCATTTATACTCAGAATTAGGAAAAGTCAGCTGAAATCCCTTGTACATATGAGGAAGGAGAATGGAGAAAAACTGCTAAGAGCTACAAGGGATAGGAAGTTGTGGAGAGCCATGATTGCATGTGTCCCAAAGAAATGCAGCACAGAAAAGAAGAAGACGAAGAAACTGATTAATTAATGAAACGTGTTCTAAAAAAATGTGCCTGCTATAATTTTAATCTGTTTATAATTCCAGATCTTAATTTATATACAGTTTCAAAGTTTTGCTTCATGAAAACAACCTATCAAATATCTGGAGTAGTCAGGGAAGCTTAAATTGACTCTGAGTGACAAATGGCAAGTATGTGAGAATGGATGGTGGAACATGGGGTGGGAGAATTAGTAAAGGAAGGAAACTGCTAAGAGTCCTATGATAGAGAAAATGTTTGAAAGCCTATGATCACCTATGTCCTGAAGTGACACAAAGAAGAAGGAGGAGGAGGAAATGAACTTGGTATATATACTTATCACCCCACCCCATCACTGAAAAGACTGATTCATGATTAAAGGACTGTTCTCTAAGGATGTCTTCTCGCCTTGAATGCCTGTTGGAACTTAGGTTCACCCCAGACCCATGATGAAACTTATAAAGGGTGTTTCATTAAGACAGATTATATATAAGAGTGTTTCATTAAGACGGATCAAAGTCAGCAGTAAAAAAAATCAGTGTTATTGGTGAAAATTTATTCATTTCTCTATTGGATCATGTTATTTAAGTCATGGTAATTATGTGTGAAAAATAATATCGCCCAAATGTCCAACAAATTTGAAAGGAAAAAATATCATTAGATGCTTAAACTTAATTCACATTGAAAATTGGTCCAAATTATTGGAACACCCTTTATATACAAAAAAAAAATGGTGATTGCTGCCAGATCTGGGATGAAGTTCCAAAAAATACTTGACTCCTACCTTGCTTTATCTTTGCAAGAGTTAGATTAGATCAAAAATGGATGTCTGTCTATATCTCTGAGAGGAGGTATTATGATTACTTGCATTATTTACATTATTCGACCTGTTTTCCTCATCTTCATTGCCATATTCACAATGTTTCGGTCGTTGTACACTCTGACCTTCTTCAGGTGATTGAAATTTCGAACTGAACCATTTATATTTATTCCATCCACCAGGGTAGTCTGTTCTAGTTCCACGTGCCATGCCTCTTCCAGATGTCTCAGTTATTTCCCTTTAACTCAGTTCTCCAAGTTTTAGTTCAAGGACACATGGTACAGTGGATAAAGACATCGGTTAGATCTAGTGACTAGATCCAAAGAGTTGCGAGTTCAATACCAGGCTACAGCAGTGGTGAACCAAACAAATTGCTCTTTCCACAGGATATTGTTGTTACGTCAAAGATGGTTGTTTTTTTTTATTATTATTTCCTTGGGTTTCTGTTGTAGACACATTTCCTTCAAAGTCCCAAACAAAGATCTAAGGTCAGAAATGGATTCATGACATCTTCCACTAATCATATTTTTGTAAAAAAAAAAAAATTACCTAAGATCACATACTTTTTACATAGATAAAACTCTTTGTAATGTGTGAGCTGTACTTGTGAGTACAAGGCATGGGATACCAGGATTCCCTTCAATGACTCTATTGGAACCTTTTCCAATCAATCCAAGGACTCCAACTACAATTGGAATTACTCATGTCCCCATGTGTCACACTCTTTTAGCTTCAAGATCCTTGTATTTTTTGAAGATCTTCAAAGATATATTACAATCTGAAGGGACTGTCATATCAATAAAAAAGCACATTCTGTTTTTGTGGTCTTTGATCACAATATCTGTAAAGTCCCATAAAATTGTCAAGGGTCTTGTTTTTATAACCGAGTATTATTGTTGTTATTATGGAGATCTTCCACCATTAGATCGCTTCAAGTTGTTTTGACGTCAAACTGGGAACACATTTCGCAGCATATTGAGAGATCCTTGTAAGGTGTTATTGTTATTATTATTATTATTATTAAAATTTGCAAAGTGATGTTTTCAAACACCTGAGGTAATTTTCAGTGACTGTCAAGTCTCAAAACCTCAGACAGTAAACGCTTTCCGCAAGATATTGTCGTTTTTTCAACCTTCATAACCTTGGTGTGATTCCAATGACATCAAAGTGTTTCTGGAGATTCTTTGGAAGCAACACAAGAGATCCAATGACAATTGGCACAAAATTGGCATGTACATTCCACGTTCTCTGAAAATCTACCCTCAACTCTGTAACTATCTTTTCAACTTTACCTGGAATGTAGGATCTCCATGTCACATCTATTAACACTCTTGAGAACATTTTATGATGAATGCTATGCTTGTTCTTTCTGTACATGCATTTGGTAGGAACACCAATGGACATAGCCTTTGTCATTGTACCTCTTGTATTCTATCTACATAAACATTTGTATCAATCTGTTTTCTTCCCATGGAGCCTTATCCAACATTATTATTATTATTAATCAGTGAAAGAAGAACATGCCAAAAATGTCAGTCATTGCACTCAGTCTGATAAGAGTATATCAGGCACATGCATCACAGCCAAATGTGCATGATGTGGTGACAGATTTTTATAACATCAATGCAAAACATTGCAGATAAGGGTCTAATGTGAAATACATACAGGTCGGGTAACCCAGTCTGTTCAAACAGACTGGGTTACCCGACCTGTATGGTGGATATTGTCATTTTTTAATTTTCCCATAGCTAGGGTCCTAACAGATACTACCACTCCAGGTGAGGGTGGATCTAGGAACACCAGCAATTAAGAGGTGGTTCCATGCTCCTCAAAGCCTCCTGATCAGAGGCCTTGCTGTTTGATGCAGTTTATAGTCTACCCAGGCACACCTCATTTTTGTTACCTCTTTGCAAAGGTGCAGTCGGCATATTCTGAAGCCCCAGCCAACAGGGTGGGCTTCAAATTTGAATAAACACTTACTTGTTTCTCTGTTCAATGAATGCCAAATGTTTCCTTTTAATTCTTAATTAATCTCATCACTCTCATTAACATAATACCAGATTTTTATAATTAATGCTGGATTTTACTGTGGGTCTTAATTAGTTAATTAATGCAACAAGTGTTGTCATGTTGTAAAATCCACTAGTCAATCTTCTTTCCTCATTTCCACAACTGTTTTTTTTTGTTCTTTTGTAATATGAAGAATGGTAAAAAATATATTTTTTTATATAATTTTAAGCTTTATCTTTATTGTTTAATATTATTATTAGTATTTTCTCAGATCTTCTTTTATGTTCAGTGTTCTTTCATGATGTTGGCGATCATGGCTCACCACAATTTCCTATTCTTTGTAGCTCTTAATAAATTTTACCTTTTTGTTATCTCTCCTAAACTCCGCCATTCATTTACACAAGCTTTTCAGGTAGGTTATGCATTGTTTTCCTCTGTCCCTCTTGCCTTCAATTTCTCGTGAATTTTTCAGATAAGATCTGATAATTAATGGATTGATAATGAGCCACAACCAACAGTTTGAGATACATACAATTTTCCTCTAAGTGTTCATCACTTTTTGAATTATTCTTCTCGTTCCTAAGAGGCTTCCTTTCTGCAACAGTTCCACTGGGCATCTAATTCCAATTTTCTTTATCCATGTTTCTATTCTGTCAGTCACTGCAGTAGGTGTGTACCAATGACAGCTGGTATGATTATGACCATGTTCAACTTTCAAAACCTGATGAGTTCAAATTTCAATCGGTCATAGTTGGTTTACTCACACTTATTCCACTTGCTCTTAATAGCAAAAGGACACGATGGATCAAAGATTAACGCTTCTTTTTCAATTTTATCTCACCAATATACCTGGTTTAACGTAATCTAGCTTCTTATTTATTTATGTTAATCATTTCACTCCAAATAAGGCAATAAAGCCCCTAAGACACAAGGGAAAGGGTACCAGGCATGAAAGAATACAAGAAAAAGAAAACATTATTAAAGAAAGAGAATAATAAAAAAACAGGAATTAAGAAGCTGAAGATAACTCTTATATACTGTACCTGACAAAACAGATTCTTCTTAGTATTTTATCAACAATCTCTAAAGACAGAGTAAATGGACCTGATCAGATATGGCAGCAAAATATTCAATGCATGGATGAATAGTAAAGTGACATGTTTTTTCTTATCTCTTTTTATTGGACCTGATCAGATATGGCATTCAATATTCAATAGTAAAGTGGCATGTTTTTTCTTATCTCTTTTTATTGGACCTGATCAGATATGGCATTCAATATTCAATAGTAAAGTGGCATGTTTTTTCTTATCTCTTTTTATTGGACCTGATCAGATATGGCATTCAATATTCAATAGTAAAGTGGCATGTTTTTTCTTATCTCTTTTTATTGGACCTGATCAGATATGGCATTCAATATTCAATAGTAAAGTGGCATGTTTTTTCTTATCTCTTTTTATTGGACCTGATCAGATATGGCATTCAATATTCAATAGTAAAGTGGCATGTTTTTTCTTATCTCTTTTTATTGGACCTGATCAGATATGGCATTCAATATTCAATAGTAAAGTGGCATGTTTTTTCTTATCTCTTTTTATTGGACCTGATCAGATATGGCATTCAATATTCAATAGTAAAGTGGCATGTTTTTTCTTATCTCTTTTTATTGGACCTGATCAGATATGGCATTCAATATTCAATAGTAAAGTGGCATGTTTTTTCTTATCTCTTTTTATTGGACCTGATCAGATATGGCATTCAATATTCAATAGTAAAGTGGCATGTTTTTTCTTATCTCTTTTTATTGGACCTGATCAGATATGGCATTCAATATTCAATAGTAAAGTGGCATGTTTTTTCTTATCTCTTTTTATTGGACCTGATCAGATATGGCATTCAATATTCAATAGTAAAGTGGCATGTTTTTTCTTATCTCTTTTTATTGGACCTGATCAGATATGGCATTCAATATTCAATAGTAAAGTGGCATGTTTTTTCTTATCTCTTTTTATTGGACCTGATCAGATATGGCATTCAATATTCAATAGTAAAGTGGCATGTTTTTTCTTATCTCTTTTTATTGGACCTGATCAGATATGGCATTCAATATTCAATAGTAAAGTGGCATGTTTTTTCTTATCTCTTTTTATTGGACCTGATCAGATATGGCATTCAATATTCAATAGTAAAGTGGCATGTTTTTTCTTATCTCTTTTTATTGGACCTGATCAGATATGGCATTCAATATTCAATAGTAAAGTGACATGTTTTTTCTTATCTCTTTTTATTGGACCTGATCAGATATGGCATTCAATATTCAATAGTAAAGTGGCATGTTTTTTCTTATCTCTTTTTATTGGACCTGATCAGATATGGCATTCAATATTCAATAGTAAAGTGACATGTTTTTTCTTATCTCTTTTTATTGGACCTGATCAGATATGGCATTCAATATTCAATAGTAAAGTGACATGTTTTTTCTTATCTCTTTTTATTGGACCTGATCAGATATGGCATTCAATATTCAATAGTAAAGTGGCATGTTTTTTCTTATCTCTTTTTATTGGACCTGATCAGATATGGCATTCAATATTCAATAGTAAAGTGGCATGTTTTTTCTTATCTCTTTTTATTGGACCTGATCAGATATGGCATTCAATATTCAATAGTAAAGTGGCATGTTTTTTCTTATCTCTTTTTATTGGACCTGATCAGATATGGCATTCAATATTCAATAGTAAAGTGGCATGTTTTTTCTTATCTCTTTTTATTGGACCTGATCAGATATGGCATTCAATATTCAATAGTAAAGTGGCATGTTTTTTCTTATCTCTTTTTATTGGACCTGATCAGATATGGCATTCAATATTCAATAGTAAAGTGGCATGTTTTTTCTTATCTCTTTTTATTGGACCTGATCAGATATGGCATTCAATATTCAATAGTAAAGTGGCATGTTTTTTCTTATCTCTTTTTATTGGACCTGATCAGATATGGCATTCAATATTCAATAGTAAAGTGGCATGTTTTTTCTTATCTCTTTTTATTGGACCTGATCAGATATGGCATTCAATATTCAATAGTAAAGTGACATGTTTTTTCTTATCTCTTTTTATTGGACCTGATCAGATATGGCATTCAATATTCAATAGTAAAGTGGCATGTTTTTTCTTATCTCTTTTTATTGGACCTGATCAGATATGGCATTCAATATTCAATAGTAAAGTGGCATGTTTTTTCTTATCTCTTTTTATTGGACCTGATCAGATATGGCATTCAATATTCAATAGTAAAGTGGCATGTTTTTTCTTATCTCTTTTTATTGGACCTGATCAGATATGGCATTCAATATTCAATAGTAAAGTGGCATGTTTTTTCTTATCTCTTTTTATTGGACCTGATCAGATATGGCATTCAATATTCAATAGTAAAGTGGCATGTTTTTTCTTATCTCTTTTTATTGGACCTGATCAGATATGGCATTCAATATTCAATAGTAAAGTGACATGTTTTTTCTTATCTCTTTTTATTGGACCTGATCAGATATGGCATTCAATATTCAATAGTAAAGTGGCATGTTTTTTCTTATCTCTTTTTATTGGACCTGATCAGATATGGCATTCAATATTCAATAGTAAAGTGACATGTTTTTTCTTATCTCTTTTTATTGGACCTGATCAGATATGGCATTCAATATTCAATAGTAAAGTGACATGTTTTTTCTTATCTCTTTTTATTGGACCTGATCAGATATGGCATTCAATATTCAATAGTAAAGTGGCATGTTTTTTCTTATCTCTTTTTATTGGACCTGATCAGATATGGCATTCAATATTCAATAGTAAAGTGGCATGTTTTTTCTTATCTCTTTTTATTGGACCTGATCAGATATGGCATTCAATATTCAATAGTAAAGTGGCATGTTTTTTCTTATCTCTTTTTATTGGACCTGATCAGATATGGCATTCAATATTCAATAGTAAAGTGGCATGTTTTTTCTTATCTCTTTTTATTGGACCTGATCAGATATGGCATTCAATATTCAATAGTAAAGTGGCATGTTTTTTCTTATCTCTTTTTATTGGACCTGATCAGATATGGCATTCAATATTCAATAGTAAAGTGGCATGTTTTTTCTTATCTCTTTTTATTGGACCTGATCAGATATGGCATTCAATATTCAATAGTAAAGTGGCATGTTTTTTCTTATCTCTTTTTATTGGACCTGATCAGATATGGCATTCAATATTCAATAGTAAAGTGGCATGTTTTTTCTTATCTCTTTTTATTGGACCTGATCAGATATGGCATTCAATATTCAATAGTAAAGTGGCATGTTTTTTCTTATCTCTTTTTATTGGACCTGATCAGATATGGCATTCAATATTCAATAGTAAAGTGGCATGTTTTTTCTTATCTCTTTTTATGGGACCTGATCAGATATGGCATTCAATATTCAATAGTAAAGTGACATGTTTTTTCTTATCTCTTTTTATTGGACCTGATCAGATATGGCATTCAATATTCAATAGTAAAGTGACATGTTTTTTCTTATCTCTTTTTATTGGACCTGATCAGATATGGCATTCAATATTCAATAGTAAAGTGGCATGTTTTTTCTTATCTCTTTTTATTGGACCTGATCAGATATGGCATTCAATATTCAATAGTAAAGTGGCATGTTTTTTCTTATCTCTTTTTATTGGACCTGATCAGATATGGCATTCAATATTCAATAGTAAAGTGGCATGTTTTTTCTTATCTCTTTTTATTGGACCTGATCAGATATGGCATTCAATATTCAATAGTAAAGTGGCATGTTTTTTCTTATCTCTTTTTATTGGACCTGATCAGATATGGCATTCAATATTCAATAGTAAAGTGGCATGTTTTTTCTTATCTCTTTTTATTGGACCTGATCAGATATGGCATTCAATATTCAATAGTAAAGTGGCATGTTTTTTCTTATCTCTTTTTATTGGACCTGATCAGATATGGCATTCAATATTCAATAGTAAAGTGGCATGTTTTTTCTTATCTCTTTTTATTGGACCTGATCAGATATGGCATTCAATATTCAATAGTAAAGTGGCATGTTTTTTCTTATCTCTTTTTATTGGACCTGATCAGATATGGCATTCAATATTCAATAGTAAAGTGGCATGTTTTTTCTTATCTCTTTTTATTGGACCTGATCAGATATGGCATTCAATATTCAATAGTAAAGTGGCATGTTTTTTCTTATCTCTTTTTATTGGACCTGATCAGATATGGCATTCAATATTCAATAGTAAAGTGGCATGTTTTTTCTTATCTCTTTTTATTGGACCTGATCAGATATGGCATTCAATATTCAATAGTAAAGTGACATGTTTTTTCTTATCTCTTTTTATTGGACCTGATCAGATATGGCATTCAATATTCAATAGTAAAGTGACATGTTTTTTCTTATCTCTTTTTATTGGACCTGATCAGATATGGCATTCAATATTCAATAGTAAAGTGGCATGTTTTTTCTTATCTCTTTTTATTGGACCTGATCAGATATAGCATTCAATATTCAATAGTAAAGTGGCATGTTTTTTCTTATCTCTTTTTATTGGACCTGATCAGATATGGCATTCAATATTCAATAGTAAAGTGACATGTTTTTTCTTATCTCTTTTTATTGGACCTGATCAGATATGGCATTCAATATTCAATAGTAAAGTGACATGTTTTTTCTTATCTCTTTTTATTGGACCTGATCAGATATGGCATTCAATATTCAATAGTAAAGTGGCATGTTTTTTCTTATCTCTTTTTATTGGACCTGATCAGATATGGCATTCAATATTCAATAGTAAAGTGACATGTTTTTTCTTATCTCTTTTTATTGGACCTGATCAGATATGGCATTCAATATTCAATAGTAAAGTGGCATGTTTTTTCTTATCTCTTTTTATTGGACCTGATCAGATATGGCATTCAATATTCAATAGTAAAGTGACATGTTTTTTCTTATCTCTTTTTATTGGACCTGATCAGATATGGCATTCAATATTCAATAGTAAAGTGGCATGTTTTTTCTTATCTCTTTTTATTGGACCTGATCAGATATGGCATTCAATATTCAATAGTAAAGTGACATGTTTTTTCTTATCTCTTTTTATTGGACCTGATCAGATATGGCATTCAATATTCAATAGTAAAGTGGCATGTTTTTTCTTATCTCTTTTTATTGGACCTGATCAGATATGGCATTCAATATTCAATAGTAAAGTGACATGTTTTTTCTTATCTCTTTTTATTGGACCTGATCAGATATGGCATTCAATATTCAATAGTAAAGTGGCATGTTTTTTCTTATCTCTTTTTATTGGACCTGATCAGATATGGCATTCAATATTCAATAGTAAAGTGACATGTTTTTTCTTATCTCTTTTTATTGGACCTGATCAGATATGGCATTCAATATTCAATAGTAAAGTGACATGTTTTTTCTTATCTCTTTTTATTGGACCTGATCAGATATGGCATTCAATATTCAATAGTAAAGTGACATGTTTTTTCTTATCTCTTTTTATTGGACCTGATCAGATATGGCATTCAATATTCAATAGTAAAGTGACATGTTTTTTCTTATCTCTTTTTATTGGACCTGATCAGATATGGCATTCAATATTCAATAGTAAAGTGGCATGTTTTTTCTTATCTCTTTTTATTGGACCTGATCAGATATGGCATTCAATATTCAATAGTAAAGTGGCATGTTTTTTCTTATCTCTTTTTATTGGACCTGATCAGATATGGCATTCAATATTCAATAGTAAAGTGGCATGTTTTTTCTTATCTCTTTTTATTGGACCTGATCAGATATGGCATTCAATATTCAATAGTAAAGTGGCATGTTTTTTCTTATCTCTTTTTATTGGACCTGATCAGATATGGCATTCAATATTCAATAGTAAAGTGACATGTTTTTTCTTATCTCTTTTTATTGGACCTGATCAGATATGGCATTCAATATTCAATAGTAAAGTGACATGTTTTTTCTTATCTCTTTTTATTGGACCTGATCAGATATGGCATTCAATATTCAATAGTAAAGTGGCATGTTTTTTCTTATCTCTTTTTATTGGACCTGATCAGATATGGCATTCAATATTCAATAGTAAAGTGACATGTTTTTTCTTATCTCTTTTTATTGGACCTGATCAGATATGGCATTCAATATTCAATAGTAAAGTGGACATGTTTTTTCTTATCTCTTTTTATTGGACCTGATCAGATATGGCATTCAATATTCAATAGTAAAGTGGCATGTTTTTTCTTATCTCTTTTTATTGGACCTGATCAGATATGGCATTCAATATTCAATAGTAAAGTGACATGTTTTTTCTTATCTCTTTTTATTGGACCTGATCAGATATGGCATTCAATATTCAATAGTAAAGTGGCATGTTTTTTCTTATCTCTTTTTATTGGACCTGATCAGATATGGCATTCAATATTCAATAGTAAAGTGACATGTTTTTTCTTATCTCTTTTTATTGGACCTGATCAGATATGGCATTCAATATTCAATAGTAAAGTGGCATGTTTTTTCTTATCTCTTTTTATTGGACCTGATCAGATATGGCATTCAATATTCAATAGTAAAGTGGCATGTTTTTTCTTATCTCTTTTTATTGGACCTGATCAGATATGGCATTCAATATTCAATAGTAAAGTGGCATGTTTTTTCTTATCTCTTTTTATTGGACCTGATCAGATATGGCATTCAATATTCAATAGTAAAGTGGCATGTTTTTTCTTATCTCTTTTTATTGGACCTGATCAGATATGGCATTCAATATTCAATAGTAAAGTGGCATGTTTTTTCTTATCTCTTTTTATTGGACCTGATCAGATATGGCATTCAATATTCAATAGTAAAGTGGCATGTTTTTTCTTATCTCTTTTTATTGGACCTGATCAGATATGGCATTCAATATTCAATAGTAAAGTGACATGTTTTTTCTTATCTCTTTTTATTGGACCTGATCAGATATGGCATTCAATATTCAATAGTAAAGTGGCATGTTTTTTCTTATCTCTTTTTATTGGACCTGATCAGATATGGCATTCAATATTCAATAGTAAAGTGGCATGTTTTTTCTTATCTCTTTTTATTGGACCTGATCAGATATGGCATTCAATATTCAATAGTAAAGTGGCATGTTTTTTCTTATCTCTTTTTATTGGACCTGATCAGATATGGCATTCAATATTCAATAGTAAAGTGGCATGTTTTTTCTTATCTCTTTTTATTGGACCTGATCAGATATGGCATTCAATATTCAATAGTAAAGTGGCATGTTTTTTCATATGGCATTCATCTCTTTTTATTGGACCTGATCAGATATGGCATTCAATATTCAATAGTAAAGTGACATGTTTTTTCTTATCTCTTTTTATTGGACCTGATCAGATAGCATGTTTTTTTCTTATCTCTTTTTATTGGACCTGATCAGATATGGCATTCAATATTCAATAGTAAAGTGACATGTTTTTTCTTATCTCTTTTTATTGGACCTGATCAGATATGGCATTCAATATTCAATAGTAAAGTGACATGTTTTTTTCTTATCTCTTTTTATTGGACCTGATCAGATATGGCATTCAATATTCAATAGTAAAGTGGCATGTTTTTTTCTTATCTCTTTTTATTGGACCTGATCAGATATGGCATTCAATATTCAATAGTAAAGTGACATGTTTTTTTCTTATCTCTTTTTATTGGACCTGATCAGATATGGCATTCAATATTCAATAGTAAAGTGACATGTTTTTTTCTTATCTCTTTTTATTGGACCTGATCAGATATGGCATTCAATATTCAATAGTAAAGTGGCATGTTTTTTTCTTATCTCTTTTTATTGGACCTGATCAGATATGGCATTCAATATTCAATAGTAAAGTGGCATGTTTTTTCTTATCTCTTTTTATTGGACCTGATCAGATATGGCATTCAATATTCAATAGTAAAGTGACATGTTTTTTTCTTATCTCTTTTTATTGGACCTGATCAGATATGGCATTCAATATTCAATAGTAAAGTGGCATGTTTTTTTCTTATCTCTTTTTATTGGACCTGATCAGATATGGCATTCAATATTCAATAGTAAAGTGGCATGTTTTTTTCTTATCTCTTTTTATTGGACCTGATCAGATATGGCATTCAATATTCAATAGTAAAGTGACATGTTTTTTTCTTATCTCTTTTTATTGGACCTGATCAGATATGGCATTCAATATTCAATAGTAAAAGTGACATGTTTTTTCTTATCTCTTTTTATTGGACCTGATCAGATATGGCATTCAATATTCAATAGTAAAGTGGCATGTTTTTTCTTATCTCTTTTTATTGGACCTGATCAGATTATGGCATTCAATATTCAATAGTAAAGTGGCATGTTTTTTTCTTATCTCTTTTTATTGGACCTGATCAGATATGGCATTCAATATTCAATAGTAAAGTGACATGTTTTTTTCTTATCTCTTTTTATTGGACCTGATCAGATATGGCATTCAATATTCAATAGTAAAGTGACATGTTTTTTTCTTATCTCTTTTTATTGGACCTGATCAGATATGGCATTCAATATTCAATAGTAAAGTGACATGTTTTTTCTTATCTCTTTTTATTGGACCTGATCAGATATGGCATTCAATATTCAATAGTAAAGTGACATGTTTTTTTCTTATCTCTTTTTATTGGACCTGATCAGATATGGCATTCAATATTCATTCAATAGTAAAGTGGCATGTTTTTTTCTTATCTCTTTTTATTGGACCTGATCAGATATGGCATTCAATATTCAATAGTAAAGTGACATGTTTTTTCTTATCTCTTTTTATTGGACCTGATCAGATATGGCATTCAATATTCAATAGTAAAGTGGCATGTTTTTTTCTTATCTCTTTTTATTGGACCTGATCAGATATGGCATTCAATATTCAATAGTAAAGTGGCATGTTTTTTCTTAACTCTTTTTATTGGACCTGATCAGATATGGCATTCAATATTCAATAGTAAAGTGACATGTTTTTTTCTTATCTCTTTTTATTGGACCTGATCAGATATGGCATTTCAATATTCAATAGTAAAGTGGCATGTTTTTTCTTATCTCTTTTTATTGGACCTGATCAGATATGGCATTCAATATTCAATAGTAAAGTGGCATGTTTTTTCTTATCTCTTTTTATTGGACCTGATCAGATATGGCATTCAATATTCAATAGTAAAGTGGCATGTTTTTTTCTTATCTCTTTTTATTGGACCTGATCAGATATGGCATTCAATATTCAATAGTAAAGTGGCATGTTTTTTTCTTATCTCTTTTTATTGGACCTGATCAGATATGGCATTCAATATTCAATAGTAAAGGTGGCATGTTTTTTCTTATCTCTTTTTATTGGACCTGATCAGATATGGCATTCAATATTCAATAGTAAAGTGGCATGTTTTTTTTCTTATCTCTTTTTATTGGACCTGATCAGATATGGCATTCAATATTCAATAGTAAAGTGACATGTTTTTTCTTATCTCTTTTTATTGGACCTGATCAGATATGGCATTCAATATTCAATAGTAAAGTGACATGTTTTTTTCTTATCTCTTTTTATTGGACCTGATCAGATATGGCATTCAATATTCAATAGTAAAGTGACATGTTTTTTCTTATCTCTTTTTATTGGACCTGATCAGATATGGCATTCAATATTCAATAGTAAAGTGGCATGTTTTTTCTTATCTCTTTTTATTGGACCTGATCAGATATGGCATTCAATATTCAATAGTAAAGTGGCATGTTTTTTTCTTATCTCTTTTTTATTGGACCTGATCAGATATGGCATTCAATATTCAATAGTAAAAGTGGCATGTTTTTTCTTATCTCTTTTTATTGGACCTGATCAGATATGGCATTCAATATTCAATAGTAAAGTGACATGTTTTTTCTTATCTCTTTTTATTGGACCTGATCAGATATGGCATTCAATATTCAATAGTAAAGTGGCATGTTTTTTTTCTTATCTCTTTTTATTGGACCTGATCAGATATGGCATTCAATATTCAATAGTAAAGTGGCATGTTTTTTCTTATCTCTTTTTTATTGGACCTGATCAGATATGGCATTCAATATTCAATAGTAAAGTGGCATGTTTTTTTCTTATCTCTTTTTATTGGACCTGATCAGATATGGCATTCAATATTCAATAGTAAAGTGGCATGTTTTTTTCTTATCTCTTTTTATTGGACCTGATCAGATATGGCATTCAATATTCAATAGTAAAGTGGCATGTTTTTTCTTATCTCTTTTTATTGGACCTGATCAGATATGGCATTCAATATTCAATAGTAAAGTGGCATGTTTTTTTCTTATCTCTTTTTATTGGACCTGAATCAGATATGGCATTCAATATTCAATAGTAAAGTGACATGTTTTTTCTTATCTCTTTTTATTGGACCCTGATCAGATATGGCATTCAATATTCAATAGTAAAGTGACATGTTTTTTCTTATCTCTTTTTATTGGACCTGATCAGATATGGCATTCAATATTCAATAGTAAAGTGACATGTTTTTTTCTTATCTCTTTTTATTGGACCTGATCAGATATGGCATTCAATATTCAATAGTAAAGTGACATGTTTTTTTCTTATCTCTTTTTATTGGACCTGATCAGATTATGGCATTCAATATTCAATAGTAAAGTGGCATGTTTTTTCTTATCTCTTTTTATTGGACCTGATCAGATATGGCATTCAATATTCAATAGTAAAGTGGCATGTTTTTTTCTTATCTCTTTTTATTGTATCTGTCCTATATTTCTGAGATGAGGTATTGTGTACATTATTTACATTATTCGGACTATTGTCCTCATCTTTGTCGCCATATCTATTATGCGCCAGCTTTCTTCAGGTGGTTGGAATGTCAAACTGAACCCTTAATTTCGCTCACTGGGGTAGAGGCCACGTTTAATGATTATCAGTTATCTCCTGTTAATTTCCCCTCTAAAAGCTCTCCACTGCCTTAGCCAGGTATTGAACTCACCCTCTTTGGGTCCTGTTGCTGGATATAATTAACAACTTTATCCACTGTGCCATGTGTCCTTGATTACATCTGTGTATGAATTTCTGGGTATTATAAACCTAATGTCTTCAGCAACCATTTTTACCAGTGCTCATATTGCAATTTTTTCTGTTATCATCGCTTTTTCCCTGGCACTCCTTATTACTGGTTCTCATATTCATTTCTATGCTTGGTCGACTCAGGAGATTTTTGTGGCTTAGCAAATGTGCTGATTCCTTAAGTTTACAAATTTTCCAATGATGTTCTTTGTCTATGATCTCAACCTGATCCCACAGAGGGTGGTGATCTCCCTTCTCTCTCCATATAACTGATAACTGACATCCATTAAACATGGCACATGGAACTAGAACAGTCTACCCCAGTGAGCGAAATAAAGGATTCAGTTCGACATTCCAGCCACCTGAAGAAGGCTGGAGCATACAATGGCCAAAATGTTGTAATAAATATGGCAAAAAAAAGATGAGGACAATAGTCCCGAATAATGAAAATAATTTCTTTTTATTGTGTATGTTATTATTATTGCACCATAATTTTCTAATATAAGATCTTAATATCTGGTAATTAATGCATCAACCAGAATCCTTGTGCAATATTTCACCGTTATTATTTATTATCGTTATTATTTCAATATTTTCTCATATAAGATCTTTAGTCAGTCAGTTTAAGTGCTATCCATGATAGACGCTTGGACAAGCATGTCTCTTTTGATTCATAACTGACTAGGCAGAAAATTTTCCTGTGGTAGACTGGTTGCCAACCAGGGCTATAGAACTGTCTTGCTATTCAAGTCAGAATTGAGTGGAGAAGAGATATATTCATAACTTCCCCAAGATATTTCCATGTAGGTGAATCTAACAAACCCAACTGGAATTTGAACTGATTTCTCATCCTGTGCTCGTATCCATTGCACCATATCACACCACACATGCAATAAGATTTTAATATCTGGCATTTAATGCATAGATAGCAGGACTCAAACCAACACCCTTAGGTATCTGCCACAAGTGTGTTTCATTACTTGCAGTGCTTCCAATTTCTTATCTGTTTGTAATCGCAGGGTTTAATAGTTGTATAAATGTCTTTGTTTGCAATATGAAGCATGGTAAAAAATATACTTATTATTTATTGTTTAATATTATTATGACTATTATTGTTTTGCTGAATAATATCTAACACTACTCTCTTCTTTCTTATTATTGTTGTTAATACTGTTATTGCTATTATGATTTTTTGATATGAAGGATTGTTCATTGTTATGTAAAGCATAAAAGAAAAAGAAGTGAAGTAGTTGTACGGGCAATCTGATGTCAAGTCCAAGACCACTTAATTAAAAACATTTGAACGCCCCTCCCCCGGTTTCCATTTCCATGGCAACCAACAATCAATAATTAAGTTCTTTCTATAACATTTTCAACCCTACAAGACAAGAGTCTGAAACAGGAAGAACAAGAAACAAGAACAAAGCTGAAAGAATCTGCCAGCAATGAATAATGGCTGGAAGAATTGAAGACAATTTTATCTTGAGAATTGGTCAGACCTTGTGAGGATAGCAGCCATCAACATGGCTGCTCATGTGTCACCATTTGGAGGGACATTAAACTGCTTATTGAGAACTATGCACTGGAAGGGAATCCTTTTTGTGTTATACACACACACACACACACACATATATGTGTGTGCGTGCGTGTATGCATTATATGGTTCAGGATTAATTCTTGTGTAAAAGAATTGCACTCACTTTTCTGAAGAAGTAAAGAAAAAAATTGGTTAACTATTCAGATGAAAGCAAAAAAATTCCTTTGGCTGGCATATTTACACAGATTTCTTGCTTTACGTATATATACACTCTGTACTATTCTGCATATACATAGAAAACTATTATTTTGCATCATATGTATGTATATAAAGGGTGTTCCAATAACTTGAACCGATTTTAAATGTGAATTAAATTTAAGCGTTTAATGATTTTTCTTTTTCTTTTAAATTTGGCAGACATCTGGGCGATATTATTTTTTACACATAATTGTCATGACTTAAATAACATGATCCAACAGAGACATAAATAAATGTTCACCAATAACACTGATTTATTTACTGCTAAATTTGATCCCTCTTAATGAAACACCCTTATATATAACCCATCTTAATGAAACACCCTTTTTATATATATATATATATATATATATATATGTGTGTGTGTGTCTGTCTGTGTGTGTGTGTGTGCATTGTACTATTTGTCATATATGTACACTCTATACCATTTTACATGTACTCCATACTATTTTGCATATATATGTATATTATATATATATATATATATATGATGGACTCTCCCATCGAACTCGACGTATGAGGGTCAGGCAGATCAGTTCCCAGAAACTGAAAGCCCGACACCGACACAAGAGATTTGATTATAGTGGTGAAGGCTTTGTACAGGGCCATCCACACTTTTTGGAGTGACGAATACAGGGACCTGGTGCAGTGAATGGCCACAAGGTCCCCAAACAACCCCCCGCAAGTTTGAATTCAGAGTTGTCCTTCTCCTAGACCAGTTGCTATCCAAGGCTATAGAACCCAGTCTGTCCTACTATTTACCCATAGTTGGAGGGAGAAGAAGAGGATTCACACCTTTCCCAAGGGTATTAGCACATAAGTGAATGTAACGGATTCGACTGGAATTCGAACTTGGCTCTCCGATTCCTCAATCCAAGGCATTATCCATTACTCCACCGTGCCTCCTATATATATATATATATATATATATATGATCTATACTCTTATTTTGCATATATATATATGATCTATACTCTTATTTTGGATATATATATATATATATATATATATATGATCTATACTCTTATTTTGCATATATATATATATATATGATCTATACTCTTATTTTGCATATATATATATATATATGATCTATACTCTTATTTTGCATATATATATATATATATGATCTATACTCTTATTTTGCATATATATATATATATATGATCTATACTCTTATTTTGCATATATATATATATATATATATATATATATATATATGATCTATACTCTTATTTTGCATATATATATATATATATATATATATGATCTATACTCTTATTTTGCATATATATATATATATATATATATATATATATGATCTATACTCTTATTTTGCATATATATATATATATATATATATATATGATCTATACTCTTATTTTGCATATATATATATATATATATATATATATATGATCTATACTCTTATTTTGCATATATATATATATATATGATCTATACTATTATTTTGCATATATATATATATATGATCTATATTCTTATTTTGCATATATATATATATATGATCTATATTCTTATTTTGCATATATATATATATATGATCTATATTCTTATTTTGCATATATATATATATATGATCTATACTATTATTTTGCATATATATATATATATGATCTATATTCTTATTTTGCATATATATATATATATATATGATCTATACTATTATTTTGCATATATATATATATATGATCTATATTCTTATTTTGCATATATATATATATATGATCTATACTATTATTTTGCATATATATATATATATATATATATATATATATATACATACACACACTTGATATAATTTTGCACACATTAATGCACATTTTACTACTTTGTGTATACATATAAAAATAAAATATACATGCACCGCATGTTATTTTACATACATATATACTTATTTCAAAATTTTGCATATATATATATACATTCTGTACTATTTTGCATATACAGGCTCTCCATTCTATTCTGCATACATATATGCCCATTGTACTATTTTGCATATACATGCATGTGATACTATTTTGCATACATATACACTCATTGTACTATTTTTCATATGTATACACTATGCACCATTTTGTATATTTATGTTCTCCATACAATTTTGCACCTATATATGTCCATTGTACTATTTTTCATATGTATATGCCCTATACTCACAGACGTGCTGTGGCTTCCCTCAATCTTTTCTACAAGTACTTTCATGGCTACTGCTCTGATGAGCTATTTTCACCGGTTCCCAAATTGCATGAATTTAGGTGTGCACTGTTGAAACGATTAAATGTAGCTGTCATTTCTACTCTTCTTATCTCACACCTCGCATCAGTGGAACTCCCTTTCTATCACTTGCTTCCCTGATAGCTATAATCTTCAAATATTCAAATGTAATGTCAATCAACATCTTCTGATGCCTTGACCTTGATCCCTGTCCTTCTCTTTATCCTTTTCCCGAACACTCTTACTCTCTATAACCCCTTATGCAGGTGGTACTCCTGCCTTGCTTGGGGTGATATGCTTAAAAAAAAAAATACTATTTTGCATAGATATATGCTGATTGTACTATTTTGCATATACATATAAATACAAAAATTACTATTTTGCATATACACATACTTATTGTACTATTTTGCATATGCATATACTCTGTACTATTTTGCATATACACTTTTCTATTTTGCATATAAATACAATCAGTACTATTTTTCTTATACTTAGAATGTAAAGGAGTAAGACTCCCAGTGGCAAAATAAATACTAACCTGTGAGACTTCCTAAGGAGGCAGTCGAGATGCAGTGTAACCTGACAGTTCAGGTGGACATTTCTATCTGCTGACTAATAACACTCTTGTTTTGTATATATGTTCTGTTATTTCAATACACATGTTCAGCCTACCTTCTTCTTTCCGTGTTTTTCTTCCTAGCCCCTAACAGGCCACAACATATACTTTCCAATGATGGAAATGAAAGGCATGCTTCGATAACTGCATTTCTAAATAAAATATTTCAGTCACATCATGATTCCCGACCTGTTGAAGCATTAAAAAAAGTTTTTGTTTTCTTTTTAATGTTGAAACAAGATGTACAGTTTTGTAGTGGGTATGTGCATGTTCTAATGTAACACTGCATAATAAATAAATATTTATTGCTCTATTTTTGTATTGAGCTCTGTTTTAAATTAATGTTTTGAACGCTGAAATTTTACTCTTCATTCTTTTACATTTGGATATATATATATAACTATAAACCTAAAGAGCTTTACTTAGTGTATTGACCACTTTGCTTAGTTACTTTTGCGTTACTCATGTTGGAGGTTTTTTCTTTGGACTCTGAGCTTGGATTCTGGACGATTGTTTTCGCCTCAATTACATGTTCTTAGTTCTTTCTTTTTTATCCCTTATTTTTCCTTGGGTATTGGTTTGTTCATTTACAAGCCAAAAAACCTAAGGTTTTTCCAGATGAGTATAATTACTTATATATATATATATATATATATATATATATATATATATATAAAAATGGAATGGATTATTAAGGCTGACAATTATTTAATATATTTTCTGTTTATACATTATTTTTATAGATACAATTCATTTAAGTAAATATGCTGTTTTTAATTGAATAGTATTAATTACATTTATCAGCCTGAATGTTTAAGAAATTTTGTAGAAAATATGCATTCTCTGACAGACACTTAGGGGCTGATGATAGCTGCATACAGAACGACTTGAAATAAGTAACTTTTGTATTTTTGCTGTCAAAAAAATACATATGCTCTGTTATAAGAAATACATCGAGCTCTATGTGGGTCAGTCTTAATAATTGTTATTACTAGGATCTACCCGGATTACAT
>CAXIWW010000428.1:7500-10000 GCA_964036315.1 Acanthosepion esculentum | reverse complement strand
ATAGGTTATATTGAAGGCAAGAAGGACAGAACCTACCTAATCAGCTTGTGTATATGGGTGGCAGAATATTGATTAGGAGATATAGAAAAAGACAAACTTTTAAAATAGTTAAAAAAGAACAGGAAGTTGTGGAGAGTTATAATCGTTCACATCCAGAAGACGAAGTGAAGCAGAACAACACAAGAAAATGTCTCATTGGTAACACAATCTTTCAACTTAGATCTTAAATTTGCATGGCTGTTGTGCTAGTTTCCATGAGAACGGTAATGCTTAGTCAGAAAACAATTTCTGCTTATATCTACAAGTATATAACAGTAACATTTTTCAATGTCAAGAGGTGTGGGACTTCCCAGCCTTCTAGTTGAGATCTAAATGTAGTATCTGGCCTCTCTTCCTCTTAAAATTATAAAGGGTTCCAATCCTGCACTAAAGAGAGAAAGAAACAATTAACCTACCTAAAATGACTGTGTAAATGAATGACAAAACAGGAAGTTGGAGGGATAGTGAAAAGGCCAAAAGCTGCAAAACATAGGAAGTTATGGAGCGTCCGAATTGCCCATCTGTATATAGAAGAGGAATTGTTTTCACCTCAATACAGTGCAAGAAAACTTGCAATAATCGGGAAACCAATGTAAAGAGTGTTTTTTATTTCTATTGATATTTTGGCAAACATGGACAAATCTGCCTGCAATAAGACAGAGTGTTAGATTTTTCCATTAACACTGCTGTTATTTTAACTACCTTCACTCCCTCTGCAATTTTTATTGTTTTAAAAAGTGATGATTACAATTTGGAATAAAACCTAAACATATGAAAATTAATTTACACATTCTCCTTGTTCTTGAGAATTTGCAACAAAAATAACTATTTATATATTAGATTGTTTATTTGAATGATTGACAAAACATCAGCTAGTTGCCAGTCAATTTGAACTTTATAAAATTGAAAATAAGATTTCCTTATAGTTGGTTCACATATTTTAATAATCTAGTAAATGTTTAGAAATAAAAAAAAAATCACATTTATTTCTTTATAAATTGTTAAAAGACAAATATTGCATTGCATTAGTATCTGTCTATATTTCTGAGATGAGGTATTATGTACACTATTTACATTATTTGGACTATTGTCCTTATCTTTGTAGCCATATTTATCACAATGTTTCGGCCAATGTATGCTCCAGCCTTCTTCAGGTGGTTGGAATGCCAAACTGAGCCCTTTATTTTGCTCGCTGGGGTAGACTGTTCTAGTTCCATGTCTAATGAATGTCAGTTAACAATTATTTCCTGTTAATTCCCCTCTCCAAGTTCTCCACTGCCTTAACCAGGTATTGAACTCACATCTATCTGGGTCCTGTCACTGGATCTAACCAACGCATTGATCCACTGTGCCATACATATGGCACAATGGATAAAGGCATTAGTTATTTACTCCTGTCTTAGTAGCAAGTCTGTCAGCCTCCAACAAAGTAAACCTGGCAGCTGCTCTCAAAAAGTACCTGCAATCAGTGGTTAACTGGGGCAAGAAATGGCTTGTAAATTTTAATGACTCCAAAACAAAACTGCTTTCATTTAATTACCTCAGAGAATTTTTTTCTGGTTGCCATCACTTTTGCAACGCTTTGCACCCTCTTGGCCTCGTGTTTTCTGCTGATATGTAGGGCAGTGATTATATTGCATCAGTTGCTGCAGCTAACTGCTAGGAAAGTTGGGTCACTGTGTCGTGCCAGAAGATTTTTCTTGTAAGAAACAATCTTGCACATTTATAAATCTACCTTTCGTTCATGCACTGAATAATGATATATCTTTTTTTGCTGCTCCTGCTACATATCTAGAGATTCTTGATAAAATCCAAAGAAGGGTCTGTCATATAATCGATCCTGATCTGGCATCTCGACATTTTTGTGGCTTCCCTTTGTCTTTTCTACAGATATTCTCATGGCAGTTGTTCTGATGAGAATGCTAATTGGTATTCTGAATACATAAATTTAAATGTGCAACTAGAATCGCATTTAAGTCTCACCATTTTACTGTTGAACTAGAAACATTCATCTGTATATTCAGCTTTAATAGTTTCTTTTTTTGCATTTCTCATCTACTCTAACACTTACTTTTCTCACACATCTTGCCTGTGGAATCCCTTTCTGATTTCTTGGTTCCCTGCCACCTACAATCTTCAAAGATTTAAATGCAATGACAATTGCCATCTTCTGTCTTCCTAAATTCTGTTCTTTTATAGTCTTCTCCTCACTTTTCCTCAGTAAAATCTTCTCATTCTCTTTCACTCCCTGCAGCCCTCCTTGCGGTATTATCGCCTTGCTTGGAGTGAAATGATTAAAATAATTAAAAAAGAGATAATATTTCAGCTATGTACCGTTTGACTATCTTCAGGTGTCCATTTGGTCGATAGGGGACATGTTATAGTAGTCAACTTTTTTGTACTATTTTATCATTGTAATTTATAGTAGATGTTTCTTGCTGGCTGTTACTGAACCAGAATA
>CAXIWW010000428.1:0-2500 GCA_964036315.1 Acanthosepion esculentum | reverse complement strand
ACCAATCGAAATGGAGGAGTTGCTTGCACACATACATGCACAAACACATACGCTGTACTTTATATATAAGATATTTAGTGGATAAACGTGTTTGAGTAGACATCTGTTTTTTATAAATTATCTGTATTTCTTTTTAAAAAAAAAAGAAAGAAAAAACACCATAAAATGAGATATTTTTTGTATTTTTTTTAAATAAAAAGATAAAATTTCAGTAACTACAGTGTATTTACTTTTATTTTTCAGTCTTTCTTCAGGCTCCCATTATTACCAAAAATTAAAATTTCGGTTCATTAGTCTGCAGTACTTTTTGCAAAATTATGAATATCTTGCATGAGATATATCTTTTGTTTTCACCATTAACCACCCAGTATATTTTTTTTTGAGATTACCAAAAAGGATTGATCAGAATAAACAATAACTGAACTGAGATATCCTGCAACACGGACAGAAAACAATCTAACCTGCAGATAACATAAGAGGTTCAGATCAAAATTCCCTGAAGCTTACCCAGATTGACAAACACCTGATTAAAGCCAGAGGGGAGAGACAAAATACTGTGATATAGACAACAAAAATGGCAACAGTCGCCATTTTAGGACAGTGTCTTATATCTGTCTATATTTCTGAGATGAAATAGAGTTGTGAGCTTGATACCTGGCTACAGCTGAGGTGAACAAAAACTTGGAGAATTGAGTTATATTGGAGATAACTGATACTGAGGCATCCGGAAGAGGCATGGCATGTGGAGTTAAAACAATCTACCCTGATGGATGAAATAAAGGATTCCGTTTGAAATTCCAATCACCTGAAGAAGGCTGGAGCTTGCAACAGCCGAAACATCATGAATATTGACACAAAGATGAGGACAGCAGTCTAAACAATGTAAATAGTGTCTTGTATCTATACATCTATATCTATGGTTATTTTAAATATATAAAAATCACTGTAAATAATATGGGCTGCTCCACTATTTCATGTCAGTCTTTACTCAATATTTGAAGATTGTGTTGTGCATGAAACTTAGTTGTACTATTGGTGAGGGATAATATGTATATGCAGATATAGAGAGATAACAAAGATATTCGAAAAAAAAATTGAGTTTTATTATAGAAATGTATTGTAATAGATTTGCTATAAATATATAACTTATTTTTACTATAGAATACAGACTGAAATCTCATTTACAATAGTAATTTTAGTTCTGAAAAAAGCCAGATGTTGTATTGAGCTGTTTGAGCTAGCTCAGTTAAAATTAATTTTAGTATAGAAATATATTGAAATTAATAGATTTTTCTACATTCACTGAACTGTTCACATACATCAGATGACACATAATTTAGAATAATACCTAAGACCTCCCCATCAATATGCTTTGAGCAATTTTAAAAATGCCTGGTACCAATGATCCCATCTTTCTTGGGGGTCTTACTATCTAGATCCAGAATTTTAGGTTTTAGTACACTTTACATGTTAATATCAGAAGCAAAAATAGCAGTGAATAAAACGTTGTAAAGTATAATTAGTTAAAAGTATTCTCTACTATTTTCTCTAGTAGTTTTGTCTTCAAGTTTAAGATTAGTTTAGCCTGCAGCTGTATCAACTGCTATTTATATGGTGGAGATTTGCATATCAATACAACAGTATTACTATAAAAATATATTGAAATAAATTTTACTATAGAAATATAATTGATTTTTACTATAGTACAGTTTGAATTCTCCTCTGTTTCAATGTTGATTTTAGTTTTGGAAAAAGCCAGAAGTTACAAAGAGCCAAATATGGATTATTTATCAGGAGCAGACAAACATAGGTGATATGATGGTTGCCAAAGAAAAACAAAACAAAAAAACAAAAACAAAAACACACACACACACACACACACACACACACACACACACACACACACACAACTGAAAAAGATGAGAATGCAACAATGACATAGTACTCACTTAATGGCATCTCACTGCCAACTGCATAATCCCGTAGAGAGTGTCTGTTCACACATGTGCAATAAATTCCCCCATGATTTCTTGCCAACTTACATTAAGGCCATATACCGGTTCTTAAAAGTTTACAAATATCTGGACAATCTCCAAATATTTGGTAATGGTAACATTAGCCATTAGGATCAAGTTGGGATCAAAGTGAAGTATCTGTTTTCATGTCTAATAGTAATGGTAATATTAAACATGTCATTATATGGGAACATTCAACATTGATTGACCAAGCCCCCTGTGCAACTTGAGTTATACTTTTTCTTCACTCTTTGTCCATCAAACTGGGATCAAAGTGTAGTATCTGTTTGCCTCATCTCCAATAATAATGGTAATATTAGCCATTAATTATAAGGAAACTGACTGAGCAATTAGTGCTACATTTGGTTGAAATTTATAGAATCTTTGTATTAAAATAATTATTTTGAAAAATAGTTTTACCTCAAGTCCAGCAGCTGATATTGTTCTTTATAAGCATTTTATAAACTGTGAGGCCTGACCCTTCT
>CAXIWW010000426.1:32500-60906 GCA_964036315.1 Acanthosepion esculentum | reverse complement strand
CGGCGGCGTCAGTCAGCGCGCGCCGGGGCGGCCGGCGTCGGGCGGCAGCGGAAGCGAGCCGGCGCGAGGAGGAGACACAGGCGGGCGGCAGGCAGGCAGGCAGGCAGGCAGGCAGGCAGGCAGGTGGGCAGCAGCAGCGGCGTAGCGGGGACGCTTGGCTTGCCGCACGCCGACGACTACTTCGCGGTGAAGTGCGGAAGAAGAGTCCGACCGGACCAGCGTTGTGCGTGCGCCAAGCGCTCGGCGGCCGCAAGCGGCGGTCGACTGTTTCGAACATGGCAAAAGTGGCAGAAATCAACTTCGACATCGCGATTGCTCGCATCGATTCTCACTTGGAGATCGTCTGCAACGTTGCCGGACAAGCGCCGCGTCGGATAGTGTGAAAATGTAGAAAAAAGCAAAGCTTGTTACACGAAACGAGTTCGAAATCTAAGCTGCGAGGAGCGGCGGCGACAACGGTCGGGCGGCGGCGTCAGTCAGCGCGCGCCGGGGCGGCCGGCGTCGGGCGGCAGCGGAAGCGAGCCGGCGCGAGGAGGAGACACAGGCGGGCGGCAGGCAGGCAGGCAGGCAGGCAGGCAGGCAGGCAGGTGGGCAGCAGCAGCGGCGTAGCGGGGACGCTTGGCTTGCCGCACGCCGACGACTACTTCGCGGTGAAGTGCGGAAGAAGAGTCCGACCGGACCAGCGTTGTGCGTGCGCCAAGCGCTCGGCGGCCGCAAGCGGCGGTCGACTGTTTCGAACATGGCAAAAGTGGCAGAAATCAACTTCGACATCGCGATTGCTCGCATCGATTCTCACTTGGAGATCGTCTGCAACGTTGCCGGACAAGCGCCGCGTCGGATAGTGTGAAAATGTAGAAAAAAGCAAAGCTTGTTACACGAAACGAGTTCGAAATCTAAGCTGCGAGGAGCGGCGGCGACAACGGTCGGGCGGCGGCGTCAGTCAGCGCGCGCCGGGGCGGCCGGCGTCGGGCGGCAGCGGAAGCGAGCCGGCGCGAGGAGGAGACACAGGCGGGCGGCAGGCAGGCAGGCAGGCAGGCAGGCAGGCAGGCAGGTGGGCAGCAGCAGCGGCGTAGCGGGGACGCTTGGCTTGCCGCACGCCGACGACTACTTCGCGGTGAAGTGCGGAAGAAGAGTCCGACCGGACCAGCGTTGTGCGTGCGCCAAGCGCTCGGCGGCCGCAAGCGGCGGTCGACTGTTTCGAACATGGCAAAAGTGGCAGAAATCAACTTCGACATCGCGATTGCTCGCATCGATTCTCACTTGGAGATCGTCTGCAACGTTGCCGGACAAGCGCCGCGTCGGATAGTGTGAAAATGTAGAAAAAAGCAAAGCTTGTTACACGAAACGAGTTCGAAATCTAAGCTGCGAGGAGCGGCGGCGACAACGGTCGGGCGGCGGCGTCAGTCAGCGCGCGCCGGGGCGGCCGGCGTCGGGCGGCAGCGGAAGCGAGCCGGCGCGAGGAGGAGACACAGGCGGGCGGCAGGCAGGCAGGCAGGCAGGCAGGCAGGCAGGCAGGTGGGCAGCAGCAGCGGCGTAGCGGGGACGCTTGGCTTGCCGCACGCCGACGACTACTTCGCGGTGAAGTGCGGAAGAAGAGTCCGACCGGACCAGCGTTGTGCGTGCGCCAAGCGCTCGGCGGCCGCAAGCGGCGGTCGACTGTTTCGAACATGGCAAAAGTGGCAGAAATCAACTTCGACATCGCGATTGCTCGCATCGATTCTCACTTGGAGATCGTCTGCAACGTTGCCGGACAAGCGCCGCGTCGGATAGTGTGAAAATGTAGAAAAAAGCAAAGCTTGTTACACGAAACGAGTTCGAAATCTAAGCTGCGAGGAGCGGCGGCGACAACGGTCGGGCGGCGGCGTCAGTCAGCGCGCGCCGGGGCGGCCGGCGTCGGGCGGCAGCGGAAGCGAGCCGGCGCGAGGAGGAGACACAGGCGGCGGCGGCAGGCAGGCAGGCAGGCAGGCAGGCAGGCAGGCAGGCAGGTGGGCAGCAGCAGCGGCGTAGCGGGGACGCTTGGCTTGCCGCACGCCGACGACTACTTCGCGGTGAAGTGCGGAAGAAGAGTCCGACCGGACCAGCGTTGTGCGTGCGCCAAGCGCTCGGCGGCCGCAAGCGGCGGTCGACTGTTTCGAACATGGCAAAAGTGGCAGAAATCAACTTCGACATCGCGATTGCTCGCATCGATTCTCACTTGGAGATCGTCTGCAACGTTGCCGGACAAGCGCCGCGTCGGATAGTGTGAAAATGTAGAAAAAAGCAAAGCTTGTTACACGAAACGAGTTCGAAATCTAAGCTGCGAGGAGCGGCGGCGACAACGGTCGGGCGGCGGCGTCAGTCAGCGCGCGCCGGGGCGGCCGGCGTCGGGCGGCAGCGGAAGCGAGCCGGCGCGAGGAGGAGACACAGGCGGGCGGCAGGCAGGCAGGCAGGCAGGCAGGCAGGCAGGCAGGCAGGTGGGCAGCAGCAGCGGCGTAGCGGGGACGCTTGGCTTGCCGCACGCCGACGACTACTTCGCGGTGAAGTGCGGAAGAAGAGTCCGACCGGACCAGCGTTGTGCGTGCGCCAAGCGCTCGGCGGCCGCAAGCGGCGGTCGACTGTTTCGAACATGGCAAAAGTGGCAGAAATCAACTTCGACATCGCGATTGCTCGCATCGATTCTCACTTGGAGATCGTCTGCAACGTTGCCGGACAAGCGCCGCGTCGGATAGTGTGAAAATGTAGAAAAAAGCAAAGCTTGTTACACGAAACGAGTTCGAAATCTAAGCTGCGAGGAGCGGCGGCGACAACGGTCGGGCGGCGGCGTCAGTCAGCGCGCGCCGGGGCGGCCGGCGTCGGGCGGCAGCGGAAGCGAGCCGGCGCGAGGAGGAGACACAGGCGGGCGGCAGGCAGGCAGGCAGGCAGGCAGGCAGGCAGGCAGGCAGGTGGGCAGCAGCAGCGGCGTAGCGGGGACGCTTGGCTTGCCGCACGCCGACGACTACTTCGCGGTGAAGTGCGGAAGAAGAGTCCGACCGGACCAGCGTTGTGCGTGCGCCAAGCGCTCGGCGGCCGCAAGCGGCGGTCGACTGTTTCGAACATGGCAAAAGTGGCAGAAATCAACTTCGACATCGCGATTGCTCGCATCGATTCTCACTTGGAGATCGTCTGCAACGTTGCCGGACAAGCGCCGCGTCGGATAGTGTGAAAATGTAGAAAAAAGCAAAGCTTGTTACACGAAACGAGTTCGAAATCTAAGCTGCGAGGAGCGGCGGCGACAACGGTCGGGCGGCGGCGTCAGTCAGCGCGCGCCGGGGCGGCCGGCGTCGGGCGGCAGCGGAAGCGAGCCGGCGCGAGGAGGAGACACAGGCGGGCGGCAGGCAGGCAGGCAGGCAGGCAGGCAGGCAGGCAGGTGGGCAGCAGCAGCGGCGTAGCGGGGACGCTTGGCTTGCCGCACGCCGACGACTACTTCGCGGTGAAGTGCGGAAGAAGAGTCCGACCGGACCAGCGTTGTGCGTGCGCCAAGCGCTCGGCGGCCGCAAGCGGCGGTCGACTGTTTCGAACATGGCAAAAGTGGCAGAAATCAACTTCGACATCGCGATTGCTCGCATCGATTCTCACTTGGAGATCGTCTGCAACGTTGCCGGACAAGCGCCGCGTCGGATAGTGTGAAAATGTAGAAAAAAGCAAAGCTTGTTACACGAAACGAGTTCGAAATCTAAGCTGCGAGGAGCGGCGGCGACAACGGTCGGGCGGCGGCGTCAGTCAGCGCGCGCCGGGGCGGCCGGCGTCGGGCGGCAGCGGAAGCGAGCCGGCGCGAGGAGGAGACACAGGCGGGCGGCAGGCAGGCAGGCAGGCAGGCAGGCAGGCAGGCAGGTGGGCAGCAGCAGCGGCGTAGCGGGGACGCTTGGCTTGCCGCACGCCGACGACTACTTCGCGGTGAAGTGCGGAAGAAGAGTCCGACCGGACCAGCGTTGTGCGTGCGCCAAGCGCTCGGCGGCCGCAAGCGGCGGTCGACTGTTTCGAACATGGCAAAAGTGGCAGAAATCAACTTCGACATCGCGATTGCTCGCATCGATTCTCACTTGGAGATCGTCTGCAACGTTGCCGGACAAGCGCCGCGTCGGATAGTGTGAAAATGTAGAAAAAAGCAAAGCTTGTTACACGAAACGAGTTCGAAATCTAAGCTGCGAGGAGCGGCGGCGACAACGGTCGGGCGGCGGCGTCAGTCAGCGCGCGCCGGGGCGGCCGGCGTCGGGCGGCAGCGGAAGCGAGCCGGCGCGAGGAGGAGACACAGGCGGGCGGCAGGCAGGCAGGCAGGCAGGCAGGCAGGCAGGCAGGCAGGCAGGTGGGCAGCAGCAGCGGCGTAGCGGGGACGCTTGGCTTGCCGCACGCCGACGACTACTTCGCGGTGAAGTGCGGAAGAAGAGTCCGACCGGACCAGCGTTGTGCGTGCGCCAAGCGCTCGGCGGCCGCAAGCGGCGGTCGACTGTTTCGAACATGGCAAAAGTGGCAGAAATCAACTTCGACATCGCGATTGCTCGCATCGATTCTCACTTGGAGATCGTCTGCAACGTTGCCGGACAAGCGCCGCGTCGGATAGTGTGAAAATGTAGAAAAAAGCAAAGCTTGTTACACGAAACGAGTTCGAAATCTAAGCTGCGAGGAGCGGCGGCGACAACGGTCGGGCGGCGGCGTCAGTCAGCGCGCGCCGGGGCGGCCGGCGTCGGGCGGCAGCGGAAGCGAGCCGGCGCGAGGAGGAGACACAGGCGGGCGGCAGGCAGGCAGGCAGGCAGGCAGGCAGGCAGGCAGGCAGGTGGGCAGCAGCAGCGGCGTAGCGGGGACGCTTGGCTTGCCGCACGCCGACGACTACTTCGCGGTGAAGTGCGGAAGAAGAGTCCGACCGGACCAGCGTTGTGCGTGCGCCAAGCGCTCGGCGGCCGCAAGCGGCGGTCGACTGTTTCGAACATGGCAAAAGTGGCAGAAATCAACTTCGACATCGCGATTGCTCGCATCGATTCTCACTTGGAGATCGTCTGCAACGTTGCCGGACAAGCGCCGCGTCGGATAGTGTGAAAATGTAGAAAAAAGCAAAGCTTGTTACACGAAACGAGTTCGAAATCTAAGCTGCGAGGAGCGGCGGCGACAACGGTCGGGCGGCGGCGTCAGTCAGCGCGCGCCGGGGCGGCCGGCGTCGGGCGGCAGCGGAAGCGAGCCGGCGCGAGGAGGAGACACAGGCGGGCGGCAGGCAGGCAGGCAGGCAGGCAGGCAGGCAGGCAGGCAGGTGGGCAGCAGCAGCGGCGTAGCGGGGACGCTTGGCTTGCCGCACGCCGACGACTACTTCGCGGTGAAGTGCGGAAGAAGAGTCCGACCGGACCAGCGTTGTGCGTGCGCCAAGCGCTCGGCGGCCGCAAGCGGCGGTCGACTGTTTCGAACATGGCAAAAGTGGCAGAAATCAACTTCGACATCGCGATTGCTCGCATCGATTCTCACTTGGAGATCGTCTGCAACGTTGCCGGACAAGCGCCGCGTCGGATAGTGTGAAAATGTAGAAAAAAGCAAAGCTTGTTACACGAAACGAGTTCGAAATCTAAGCTGCGAGGAGCGGCGGCGACAACGGTCGGGCGGCGGCGTCAGTCAGCGCGCGCCGGGGCGGCCGGCGTCGGGCGGCAGCGGAAGCGAGCCGGCGCGAGGAGGAGACACAGGCGGGCGGCAGGCAGGCAGGCAGGCAGGCAGGCAGGCAGGCAGGTGGGCAGCAGCAGCGGCGTAGCGGGGACGCTTGGCTTGCCGCACGCCGACGACTACTTCGCGGTGAAGTGCGGAAGAAGAGTCCGACCGGACCAGCGTTGTGCGTGCGCCAAGCGCTCGGCGGCCGCAAGCGGCGGTCGACTGTTTCGAACATGGCAAAAGTGGCAGAAATCAACTTCGACATCGCGATTGCTCGCATCGATTCTCACTTGGAGATCGTCTGCAACGTTGCCGGACAAGCGCCGCGTCGGATAGTGTGAAAATGTAGAAAAAAGCAAAGCTTGTTACACGAAACGAGTTCGAAATCTAAGCTGCGAGGAGCGGCGGCGACAACGGTCGGGCGGCGGCGTCAGTCAGCGCGCGCCGGGGCGGCCGGCGTCGGGCGGCAGCGGAAGCGAGCCGGCGCGAGGAGGAGACACAGGCGGGCGGCAGGCAGGCAGGCAGGCAGGCAGGCAGGCAGGCAGGCAGGTGGGCAGCAGCAGCGGCGTAGCGGGGACGCTTGGCTTGCCGCACGCCGACGACTACTTCGCGGTGAAGTGCGGAAGAAGAGTCCGACCGGACCAGCGTTGTGCGTGCGCCAAGCGCTCGGCGGCCGCAAGCGGCGGTCGACTGTTTCGAACATGGCAAAAGTGGCAGAAATCAACTTCGACATCGCGATTGCTCGCATCGATTCTCACTTGGAGATCGTCTGCAACGTTGCCGGACAAGCGCCGCGTCGGATAGTGTGAAAATGTAGAAAAAAGCAAAGCTTGTTACACGAAACGAGTTCGAAATCTAAGCTGCGAGGAGCGGCGGCGACAACGGTCGGGCGGCGGCGTCAGTCAGCGCGCGCCGGGGCGGCCGGCGTCGGGCGGCAGCGGAAGCGAGCCGGCGCGAGGAGGAGACACAGGCGGGCGGCAGGCAGGCAGGCAGGCAGGCAGGCAGGCAGGCAGGTGGGCAGCAGCAGCGGCGTAGCGGGGACGCTTGGCTTGCCGCACGCCGACGACTACTTCGCGGTGAAGTGCGGAAGAAGAGTCCGACCGGACCAGCGTTGTGCGTGCGCCAAGCGCTCGGCGGCCGCAAGCGGCGGTCGACTGTTTCGAACATGGCAAAAGTGGCAGAAATCAACTTCGACATCGCGATTGCTCGCATCGATTCTCACTTGGAGATCGTCTGCAACGTTGCCGGACAAGCGCCGCGTCGGATAGTGTGAAAATGTAGAAAAAAGCAAAGCTTGTTACACGAAACGAGTTCGAAATCTAAGCTGCGAGGAGCGGCGGCGACAACGGTCGGGCGGCGGCGTCAGTCAGCGCGCGCCGGGGCGGCCGGCGTCGGGCGGCAGCGGAAGCGAGCCGGCGCGAGGAGGAGACACAGGCGGGCGGCAGGCAGGCAGGCAGGCAGGCAGGCAGGCAGGCAGGTGGGCAGCAGCAGCGGCGTAGCGGGGACGCTTGGCTTGCCGCACGCCGACGACTACTTCGCGGTGAAGTGCGGAAGAAGAGTCCGACCGGACCAGCGTTGTGCGTGCGCCAAGCGCTCGGCGGCCGCAAGCGGCGGTCGACTGTTTCGAACATGGCAAAAGTGGCAGAAATCAACTTCGACATCGCGATTGCTCGCATCGATTCTCACTTGGAGATCGTCTGCAACGTTGCCGGACAAGCGCCGCGTCGGATAGTGTGAAAATGTAGAAAAAAGCAAAGCTTGTTACACGAAACGAGTTCGAAATCTAAGCTGCGAGGAGCGGCGGCGACAACGGTCGGGCGGCGGCGTCAGTCAGCGCGCGCCGGGGCGGCCGGCGTCGGGCGGCAGCGGAAGCGAGCCGGCGCGAGGAGGAGACACAGGCGGGCGGCAGGCAGGCAGGCAGGCAGGCAGGCAGGCAGGCAGGTGGGCAGCAGCAGCGGCGTAGCGGGGACGCTTGGCTTGCCGCACGCCGACGACTACTTCGCGGTGAAGTGCGGAAGAAGAGTCCGACCGGACCAGCGTTGTGCGTGCGCCAAGCGCTCGGCGGCCGCAAGCGGCGGTCGACTGTTTCGAACATGGCAAAAGTGGCAGAAATCAACTTCGACATCGCGATTGCTCGCATCGATTCTCACTTGGAGATCGTCTGCAACGTTGCCGGACAAGCGCCGCGTCGGATAGTGTGAAAATGTAGAAAAAAGCAAAGCTTGTTACACGAAACGAGTTCGAAATCTAAGCTGCGAGGAGCGGCGGCGACAACGGTCGGGCGGCGGCGTCAGTCAGCGCGCGCCGGGGCGGCCGGCGTCGGGCGGCAGCGGAAGCGAGCCGGCGCGAGGAGGAGACACAGGCGGGCGGCAGGCAGGCAGGCAGGCAGGCAGGCAGGCAGGCAGGCAGGCAGGTGGGCAGCAGCAGCGGCGTAGCGGGGACGCTTGGCTTGCCGCACGCCGACGACTACTTCGCGGTGAAGTGCGGAAGAAGAGTCCGACCGGACCAGCGTTGTGCGTGCGCCAAGCGCTCGGCGGCCGCAAGCGGCGGTCGACTGTTTCGAACATGGCAAAAGTGGCAGAAATCAACTTCGACATCGCGATTGCTCGCATCGATTCTCACTTGGAGATCGTCTGCAACGTTGCCGGACAAGCGCCGCGTCGGATAGTGTGAAAATGTAGAAAAAAGCAAAGCTTGTTACACGAAACGAGTTCGAAATCTAAGCTGCGAGGAGCGGCGGCGACAACGGTCGGGCGGCGGCGTCAGTCAGCGCGCGCCGGGGCGGCCGGCGTCGGGCGGCAGCGGAAGCGAGCCGGCGCGAGGAGGAGACACAGGCGGGCGGCAGGCAGGCAGGCAGGCAGGCAGGCAGGCAGGCAGGCAGGTGGGCAGCAGCAGCGGCGTAGCGGGGACGCTTGGCTTGCCGCACGCCGACGACTACTTCGCGGTGAAGTGCGGAAGAAGAGTCCGACCGGACCAGCGTTGTGCGTGCGCCAAGCGCTCGGCGGCCGCAAGCGGCGGTCGACTGTTTCGAACATGGCAAAAGTGGCAGAAATCAACTTCGACATCGCGATTGCTCGCATCGATTCTCACTTGGAGATCGTCTGCAACGTTGCCGGACAAGCGCCGCGTCGGATAGTGTGAAAATGTAGAAAAAAGCAAAGCTTGTTACACGAAACGAGTTCGAAATCTAAGCTGCGAGGAGCGGCGGCGACAACGGTCGGGCGGCGGCGTCAGTCAGCGCGCGCCGGGGCGGCCGGCGTCGGGCGGCAGCGGAAGCGAGCCGGCGCGAGGAGGAGACACAGGCGGGCGGCAGGCAGGCAGGCAGGCAGGCAGGCAGGCAGGCAGGTGGGCAGCAGCAGCGGCGTAGCGGGGACGCTTGGCTTGCCGCACGCCGACGACTACTTCGCGGTGAAGTGCGGAAGAAGAGTCCGACCGGACCAGCGTTGTGCGTGCGCCAAGCGCTCGGCGGCCGCAAGCGGCGGTCGACTGTTTCGAACATGGCAAAAGTGGCAGAAATCAACTTCGACATCGCGATTGCTCGCATCGATTCTCACTTGGAGATCGTCTGCAACGTTGCCGGACAAGCGCCGCGTCGGATAGTGTGAAAATGTAGAAAAAAGCAAAGCTTGTTACACGAAACGAGTTCGAAATCTAAGCTGCGAGGAGCGGCGGCGACAACGGTCGGGCGGCGGCGTCAGTCAGCGCGCGCCGGGGCGGCCGGCGTCGGGCGGCAGCGGAAGCGAGCCGGCGCGAGGAGGAGACACAGGCGGGCGGCAGGCAGGCAGGCAGGCAGGCAGGCAGGCAGGCAGGTGGGCAGCAGCAGCGGCGTAGCGGGGACGCTTGGCTTGCCGCACGCCGACGACTACTTCGCGGTGAAGTGCGGAAGAAGAGTCCGACCGGACCAGCGTTGTGCGTGCGCCAAGCGCTCGGCGGCCGCAAGCGGCGGTCGACTGTTTCGAACATGGCAAAAGTGGCAGAAATCAACTTCGACATCGCGATTGCTCGCATCGATTCTCACTTGGAGATCGTCTGCAACGTTGCCGGACAAGCGCCGCGTCGGATAGTGTGAAAATGTAGAAAAAAGCAAAGCTTGTTACACGAAACGAGTTCGAAATCTAAGCTGCGAGGAGCGGCGGCGACAACGGTCGGGCGGCGGCGTCAGTCAGCGCGCGCCGGGGCGGCCGGCGTCGGGCGGCAGCGGAAGCGAGCCGGCGCGAGGAGGAGACACAGGCGGGCGGCAGGCAGGCAGGCAGGCAGGCAGGCAGGCAGGCAGGTGGGCAGCAGCAGCGGCGTAGCGGGGACGCTTGGCTTGCCGCACGCCGACGACTACTTCGCGGTGAAGTGCGGAAGAAGAGTCCGACCGGACCAGCGTTGTGCGTGCGCCAAGCGCTCGGCGGCCGCAAGCGGCGGTCGACTGTTTCGAACATGGCAAAAGTGGCAGAAATCAACTTCGACATCGCGATTGCTCGCATCGATTCTCACTTGGAGATCGTCTGCAACGTTGCCGGACAAGCGCCGCGTCGGATAGTGTGAAAATGTAGAAAAAAGCAAAGCTTGTTACACGAAACGAGTTCGAAATCTAAGCTGCGAGGAGCGGCGGCGACAACGGTCGGGCGGCGGCGTCAGTCAGCGCGCGCCGGGGCGGCCGGCGTCGGGCGGCAGCGGAAGCGAGCCGGCGCGAGGAGGAGACACAGGCGGGCGGCAGGCAGGCAGGCAGGCAGGCAGGCAGGCAGGCAGGTGGGCAGCAGCAGCGGCGTAGCGGGGACGCTTGGCTTGCCGCACGCCGACGACTACTTCGCGGTGAAGTGCGGAAGAAGAGTCCGACCGGACCAGCGTTGTGCGTGCGCCAAGCGCTCGGCGGCCGCAAGCGGCGGTCGACTGTTTCGAACATGGCAAAAGTGGCAGAAATCAACTTCGACATCGCGATTGCTCGCATCGATTCTCACTTGGAGATCGTCTGCAACGTTGCCGGACAAGCGCCGCGTCGGATAGTGTGAAAATGTAGAAAAAAGCAAAGCTTGTTACACGAAACGAGTTCGAAATCTAAGCTGCGAGGAGCGGCGGCGACAACGGTCGGGCGGCGGCGTCAGTCAGCGCGCGCCGGGGCGGCCGGCGTCGGGCGGCAGCGGAAGCGAGCCGGCGCGAGGAGGAGACACAGGCGGGCGGCAGGCAGGCAGGCAGGCAGGCAGGCAGGCAGGCAGGTGGGCAGCAGCAGCGGCGTAGCGGGGACGCTTGGCTTGCCGCACGCCGACGACTACTTCGCGGTGAAGTGCGGAAGAAGAGTCCGACCGGACCAGCGTTGTGCGTGCGCCAAGCGCTCGGCGGCCGCAAGCGGCGGTCGACTGTTTCGAACATGGCAAAAGTGGCAGAAATCAACTTCGACATCGCGATTGCTCGCATCGATTCTCACTTGGAGATCGTCTGCAACGTTGCCGGACAAGCGCCGCGTCGGATAGTGTGAAAATGTAGAAAAAAGCAAAGCTTGTTACACGAAACGAGTTCGAAATCTAAGCTGCGAGGAGCGGCGGCGACAACGGTCGGGCGGCGGCGTCAGTCAGCGCGCGCCGGGGCGGCCGGCGTCGGGCGGCAGCGGAAGCGAGCCGGCGCGAGGAGGAGACACAGGCGGGCGGCAGGCAGGCAGGCAGGCAGGCAGGCAGGCAGGCAGGTGGGCAGCAGCAGCGGCGTAGCGGGGACGCTTGGCTTGCCGCACGCCGACGACTACTTCGCGGTGAAGTGCGGAAGAAGAGTCCGACCGGACCAGCGTTGTGCGTGCGCCAAGCGCTCGGCGGCCGCAAGCGGCGGTCGACTGTTTCGAACATGGCAAAAGTGGCAGAAATCAACTTCGACATCGCGATTGCTCGCATCGATTCTCACTTGGAGATCGTCTGCAACGTTGCCGGACAAGCGCCGCGTCGGATAGTGTGAAAATGTAGAAAAAAGCAAAGCTTGTTACACGAAACGAGTTCGAAATCTAAGCTGCGAGGAGCGGCGGCGACAACGGTCGGGCGGCGGCGTCAGTCAGCGCGCGCCGGGGCGGCCGGCGTCGGGCGGCAGCGGAAGCGAGCCGGCGCGAGGAGGAGACACAGGCGGGCGGCAGGCAGGCAGGCAGGCAGGCAGGCAGGCAGGCAGGTGGGCAGCAGCAGCGGCGTAGCGGGGACGCTTGGCTTGCCGCACGCCGACGACTACTTCGCGGTGAAGTGCGGAAGAAGAGTCCGACCGGACCAGCGTTGTGCGTGCGCCAAGCGCTCGGCGGCCGCAAGCGGCGGTCGACTGTTTCGAACATGGCAAAAGTGGCAGAAATCAACTTCGACATCGCGATTGCTCGCATCGATTCTCACTTGGAGATCGTCTGCAACGTTGCCGGACAAGCGCCGCGTCGGATAGTGTGAAAATGTAGAAAAAAGCAAAGCTTGTTACACGAAACGAGTTCGAAATCTAAGCTGCGAGGAGCGGCGGCGACAACGGTCGGGCGGCGGCGTCAGTCAGCGCGCGCCGGGGCGGCCGGCGTCGGGCGGCAGCGGAAGCGAGCCGGCGCGAGGAGGAGACACAGGCGGGCGGCAGGCAGGCAGGCAGGCAGGCAGGCAGGCAGGCAGGTGGGCAGCAGCAGCGGCGTAGCGGGGACGCTTGGCTTGCCGCACGCCGACGACTACTTCGCGGTGAAGTGCGGAAGAAGAGTCCGACCGGACCAGCGTTGTGCGTGCGCCAAGCGCTCGGCGGCCGCAAGCGGCGGTCGACTGTTTCGAACATGGCAAAAGTGGCAGAAATCAACTTCGACATCGCGATTGCTCGCATCGATTCTCACTTGGAGATCGTCTGCAACGTTGCCGGACAAGCGCCGCGTCGGATAGTGTGAAAATGTAGAAAAAAGCAAAGCTTGTTACACGAAACGAGTTCGAAATCTAAGCTGCGAGGAGCGGCGGCGACAACGGTCGGGCGGCGGCGTCAGTCAGCGCGCGCCGGGGCGGCCGGCGTCGGGCGGCAGCGGAAGCGAGCCGGCGCGAGGAGGAGACACAGGCGGGCGGCAGGCAGGCAGGCAGGCAGGCAGGCAGGCAGGCAGGTGGGCAGCAGCAGCGGCGTAGCGGGGACGCTTGGCTTGCCGCACGCCGACGACTACTTCGCGGTGAAGTGCGGAAGAAGAGTCCGACCGGACCAGCGTTGTGCGTGCGCCAAGCGCTCGGCGGCCGCAAGCGGCGGTCGACTGTTTCGAACATGGCAAAAGTGGCAGAAATCAACTTCGACATCGCGATTGCTCGCATCGATTCTCACTTGGAGATCGTCTGCAACGTTGCCGGACAAGCGCCGCGTCGGATAGTGTGAAAATGTAGAAAAAAGCAAAGCTTGTTACACGAAACGAGTTCGAAATCTAAGCTGCGAGGAGCGGCGGCGACAACGGTCGGGCGGCGGCGTCAGTCAGCGCGCGCCGGGGCGGCCGGCGTCGGGCGGCAGCGGAAGCGAGCCGGCGCGAGGAGGAGACACAGGCGGGCGGCAGGCAGGCAGGCAGGCAGGCAGGCAGGCAGGCAGGCAGGTGGGCAGCAGCAGCGGCGTAGCGGGGACGCTTGGCTTGCCGCACGCCGACGACTACTTCGCGGTGAAGTGCGGAAGAAGAGTCCGACCGGACCAGCGTTGTGCGTGCGCCAAGCGCTCGGCGGCCGCAAGCGGCGGTCGACTGTTTCGAACATGGCAAAAGTGGCAGAAATCAACTTCGACATCGCGATTGCTCGCATCGATTCTCACTTGGAGATCGTCTGCAACGTTGCCGGACAAGCGCCGCGTCGGATAGTGTGAAAATGTAGAAAAAAGCAAAGCTTGTTACACGAAACGAGTTCGAAATCTAAGCTGCGAGGAGCGGCGGCGACAACGGTCGGGCGGCGGCGTCAGTCAGCGCGCGCCGGGGCGGCCGGCGTCGGGCGGCAGCGGAAGCGAGCCGGCGCGAGGAGGAGACACAGGCGGGCGGCAGGCAGGCAGGCAGGCAGGCAGGCAGGCAGGCAGGTGGGCAGCAGCAGCGGCGTAGCGGGGACGCTTGGCTTGCCGCACGCCGACGACTACTTCGCGGTGAAGTGCGGAAGAAGAGTCCGACCGGACCAGCGTTGTGCGTGCGCCAAGCGCTCGGCGGCCGCAAGCGGCGGTCGACTGTTTCGAACATGGCAAAAGTGGCAGAAATCAACTTCGACATCGCGATTGCTCGCATCGATTCTCACTTGGAGATCGTCTGCAACGTTGCCGGACAAGCGCCGCGTCGGATAGTGTGAAAATGTAGAAAAAAGCAAAGCTTGTTACACGAAACGAGTTCGAAATCTAAGCTGCGAGGAGCGGCGGCGACAACGGTCGGGCGGCGGCGTCAGTCAGCGCGCGCCGGGGCGGCCGGCGTCGGGCGGCAGCGGAAGCGAGCCGGCGCGAGGAGGAGACACAGGCGGGCGGCAGGCAGGCAGGCAGGCAGGCAGGCAGGCAGGCAGGTGGGCAGCAGCAGCGGCGTAGCGGGGACGCTTGGCTTGCCGCACGCCGACGACTACTTCGCGGTGAAGTGCGGAAGAAGAGTCCGACCGGACCAGCGTTGTGCGTGCGCCAAGCGCTCGGCGGCCGCAAGCGGCGGTCGACTGTTTCGAACATGGCAAAAGTGGCAGAAATCAACTTCGACATCGCGATTGCTCGCATCGATTCTCACTTGGAGATCGTCTGCAACGTTGCCGGACAAGCGCCGCGTCGGATAGTGTGAAAATGTAGAAAAAAGCAAAGCTTGTTACACGAAACGAGTTCGAAATCTAAGCTGCGAGGAGCGGCGGCGACAACGGTCGGGCGGCGGCGTCAGTCAGCGCGCGCCGGGGCGGCCGGCGTCGGGCGGCAGCGGAAGCGAGCCGGCGCGAGGAGGAGACACAGGCGGGCGGCAGGCAGGCAGGCAGGCAGGCAGGCAGGCAGGCAGGTGGGCAGCAGCAGCGGCGTAGCGGGGACGCTTGGCTTGCCGCACGCCGACGACTACTTCGCGGTGAAGTGCGGAAGAAGAGTCCGACCGGACCAGCGTTGTGCGTGCGCCAAGCGCTCGGCGGCCGCAAGCGGCGGTCGACTGTTTCGAACATGGCAAAAGTGGCAGAAATCAACTTCGACATCGCGATTGCTCGCATCGATTCTCACTTGGAGATCGTCTGCAACGTTGCCGGACAAGCGCCGCGTCGGATAGTGTGAAAATGTAGAAAAAAGCAAAGCTTGTTACACGAAACGAGTTCGAAATCTAAGCTGCGAGGAGCGGCGGCGACAACGGTCGGGCGGCGGCGTCAGTCAGCGCGCGCCGGGGCGGCCGGCGTCGGGCGGCAGCGGAAGCGAGCCGGCGCGAGGAGGAGACACAGGCGGCGGCAGGCAGGCAGGCAGGCAGGCAGGCAGGCAGGCAGGCAGGTGGGCAGCAGCAGCGGCGTAGCGGGGACGCTTGGCTTGCCGCACGCCGACGACTACTTCGCGGTGAAGTGCGGAAGAAGAGTCCGACCGGACCAGCGTTGTGCGTGCGCCAAGCGCTCGGCGGCCGCAAGCGGCGGTCGACTGTTTCGAACATGGCAAAAGTGGCAGAAATCAACTTCGACATCGCGATTGCTCGCATCGATTCTCACTTGGAGATCGTCTGCAACGTTGCCGGACAAGCGCCGCGTCGGATAGTGTGAAAATGTAGAAAAAAGCAAAGCTTGTTACACGAAACGAGTTCGAAATCTAAGCTGCGAGGAGCGGCGGCGACAACGGTCGGGCGGCGGCGTCAGTCAGCGCGCGCCGGGGCGGCCGGCGTCGGGCGGCAGCGGAAGCGAGCCGGCGCGAGGAGGAGACACAGGCGGGCGGCAGGCAGGCAGGCAGGCAGGCAGGCAGGCAGGCAGGTGGGCAGCAGCAGCGGCGTAGCGGGGACGCTTGGCTTGCCGCACGCCGACGACTACTTCGCGGTGAAGTGCGGAAGAAGAGTCCGACCGGACCAGCGTTGTGCGTGCGCCAAGCGCTCGGCGGCCGCAAGCGGCGGTCGACTGTTTCGAACATGGCAAAAGTGGCAGAAATCAACTTCGACATCGCGATTGCTCGCATCGATTCTCACTTGGAGATCGTCTGCAACGTTGCCGGACAAGCGCCGCGTCGGATAGTGTGAAAATGTAGAAAAAAGCAAAGCTTGTTACACGAAACGAGTTCGAAATCTAAGCTGCGAGGAGCGGCGGCGACAACGGTCGGGCGGCGGCGTCAGTCAGCGCGCGCCGGGGCGGCCGGCGTCGGGCGGCAGCGGAAGCGAGCCGGCGCGAGGAGGAGACACAGGCGGGCGGCAGGCAGGCAGGCAGGCAGGCAGGCAGGCAGGCAGGTGGGCAGCAGCAGCGGCGTAGCGGGGACGCTTGGCTTGCCGCACGCCGACGACTACTTCGCGGTGAAGTGCGGAAGAAGAGTCCGACCGGACCAGCGTTGTGCGTGCGCCAAGCGCTCGGCGGCCGCAAGCGGCGGTCGACTGTTTCGAACATGGCAAAAGTGGCAGAAATCAACTTCGACATCGCGATTGCTCGCATCGATTCTCACTTGGAGATCGTCTGCAACGTTGCCGGACAAGCGCCGCGTCGGATAGTGTGAAAATGTAGAAAAAAGCAAAGCTTGTTACACGAAACGAGTTCGAAATCTAAGCTGCGAGGAGCGGCGGCGACAACGGTCGGGCGGCGGCGTCAGTCAGCGCGCGCCGGGGCGGCCGGCGTCGGGCGGCAGCGGAAGCGAGCCGGCGCGAGGAGGAGACACAGGCGGGCGGCAGGCAGGCAGGCAGGCAGGCAGGCAGGCAGGCAGGTGGGCAGCAGCAGCGGCGTAGCGGGGACGCTTGGCTTGCCGCACGCCGACGACTACTTCGCGGTGAAGTGCGGAAGAAGAGTCCGACCGGACCAGCGTTGTGCGTGCGCCAAGCGCTCGGCGGCCGCAAGCGGCGGTCGACTGTTTCGAACATGGCAAAAGTGGCAGAAATCAACTTCGACATCGCGATTGCTCGCATCGATTCTCACTTGGAGATCGTCTGCAACGTTGCCGGACAAGCGCCGCGTCGGATAGTGTGAAAATGTAGAAAAAAGCAAAGCTTGTTACACGAAACGAGTTCGAAATCTAAGCTGCGAGGAGCGGCGGCGACAACGGTCGGGCGGCGGCGTCAGTCAGCGCGCGCCGGGGCGGCCGGCGTCGGGCGGCAGCGGAAGCGAGCCGGCGCGAGGAGGAGACACAGGCGGGCGGCAGGCAGGCAGGCAGGCAGGCAGGCAGGCAGGCAGGTGGGCAGCAGCAGCGGCGTAGCGGGGACGCTTGGCTTGCCGCACGCCGACGACTACTTCGCGGTGAAGTGCGGAAGAAGAGTCCGACCGGACCAGCGTTGTGCGTGCGCCAAGCGCTCGGCGGCCGCAAGCGGCGGTCGACTGTTTCGAACATGGCAAAAGTGGCAGAAATCAACTTCGACATCGCGATTGCTCGCATCGATTCTCACTTGGAGATCGTCTGCAACGTTGCCGGACAAGCGCCGCGTCGGATAGTGTGAAAATGTAGAAAAAAGCAAAGCTTGTTACACGAAACGAGTTCGAAATCTAAGCTGCGAGGAGCGGCGGCGACAACGGTCGGGCGGCGGCGTCAGTCAGCGCGCGCCGGGGCGGCCGGCGTCGGGCGGCAGCGGAAGCGAGCCGGCGCGAGGAGGAGACACAGGCGGGCGGCAGGCAGGCAGGCAGGCAGGCAGGCAGGCAGGCAGGTGGGCAGCAGCAGCGGCGTAGCGGGGACGCTTGGCTTGCCGCACGCCGACGACTACTTCGCGGTGAAGTGCGGAAGAAGAGTCCGACCGGACCAGCGTTGTGCGTGCGCCAAGCGCTCGGCGGCCGCAAGCGGCGGTCGACTGTTTCGAACATGGCAAAAGTGGCAGAAATCAACTTCGACATCGCGATTGCTCGCATCGATTCTCACTTGGAGATCGTCTGCAACGTTGCCGGACAAGCGCCGCGTCGGATAGTGTGAAAATGTAGAAAAAAGCAAAGCTTGTTACACGAAACGAGTTCGAAATCTAAGCTGCGAGGAGCGGCGGCGACAACGGTCGGGCGGCGGCGTCAGTCAGCGCGCGCCGGGGCGGCCGGCGTCGGGCGGCAGCGGAAGCGAGCCGGCGCGAGGAGGAGACACAGGCGGGCGGCAGGCAGGCAGGCAGGCAGGCAGGCAGGCAGGCAGGTGGGCAGCAGCAGCGGCGTAGCGGGGACGCTTGGCTTGCCGCACGCCGACGACTACTTCGCGGTGAAGTGCGGAAGAAGAGTCCGACCGGACCAGCGTTGTGCGTGCGCCAAGCGCTCGGCGGCCGCAAGCGGCGGTCGACTGTTTCGACTGTTTCGAACATGGCAAAAGTGGCAGAAATCAACTTCGACATCGCGATTGCTCGCATCGATTCTCACTTGGAGATCGTCTGCAACGTTGCCGGACAAGCGCCGCGTCGGATAGTGTGAAAATGTAGAAAAAAGCAAAGCTTGTTACACGAAACGAGTTCGAAATCTAAGCTGCGAGGAGCGGCGGCGACAACGGTCGGGCGGCGGCGTCAGTCAGCGCGCGCCGGGGCGGCCGGCGTCGGGCGGCAGCGGAAGCGAGCCGGCGCGAGGAGGAGACACAGGCGGGCGGCAGGCAGGCAGGCAGGCAGGCAGGCAGGCAGGCAGGCAGGTGGGCAGCAGCAGCGGCGTAGCGGGGACGCTTGGCTTGCCGCACGCCGACGACTACTTCGCGGTGAAGTGCGGAAGAAGAGTCCGACCGGACCAGCGTTGTGCGTGCGCCAAGCGCTCGGCGGCCGCAAGCGGCGGTCGACTGTTTCGAACATGGCAAAAGTGGCAGAAATCAACTTCGACATCGCGATTGCTCGCATCGATTCTCACTTGGAGATCGTCTGCAACGTTGCCGGACAAGCGCCGCGTCGGATAGTGTGAAAATGTAGAAAAAAGCAAAGCTTGTTACACGAAACGAGTTCGAAATCTAAGCTGCGAGGAGCGGCGGCGACAACGGTCGGGCGGCGGCGTCAGTCAGCGCGCGCCGGGGCGGCCGGCGTCGGGCGGCAGCGGAAGCGAGCCGGCGCGAGGAGGAGACACAGGCGGGCGGCAGGCAGGCAGGCAGGCAGGCAGGCAGGCAGGCAGGCAGGTGGGCAGCAGCAGCGGCGTAGCGGGGACGCTTGGCTTGCCGCACGCCGACGACTACTTCGCGGTGAAGTGCGGAAGAAGAGTCCGACCGGACCAGCGTTGTGCGTGCGCCAAGCGCTCGGCGGCCGCAAGCGGCGGTCGACTGTTTCGAACATGGCAAAAGTGGCAGAAATCAACTTCGACATCGCGATTGCTCGCATCGATTCTCACTTGGAGATCGTCTGCAACGTTGCCGGACAAGCGCCGCGTCGGATAGTGTGAAAATGTAGAAAAAAGCAAAGCTTGTTACACGAAACGAGTTCGAAATCTAAGCTGCGAGGAGCGGCGGCGACAACGGTCGGGCGGCGGCGTCAGTCAGCGCGCGCCGGGGCGGCCGGCGTCGGGCGGCAGCGGAAGCGAGCCGGCGCGAGGAGGAGACACAGGCGGGCGGCAGGCAGGCAGGCAGGCAGGCAGGCAGGCAGGCAGGCAGGTGGGCAGCAGCAGCGGCGTAGCGGGGACGCTTGGCTTGCCGCACGCCGACGACTACTTCGCGGTGAAGTGCGGAAGAAGAGTCCGACCGGACCAGCGTTGTGCGTGCGCCAAGCGCTCGGCGGCCGCAAGCGGCGGTCGACTGTTTCGAACATGGCAAAAGTGGCAGAAATCAACTTCGACATCGCGATTGCTCGCATCGATTCTCACTTGGAGATCGTCTGCAACGTTGCCGGACAAGCGCCGCGTCGGATAGTGTGAAAATGTAGAAAAAAGCAAAGCTTGTTACACGAAACGAGTTCGAAATCTAAGCTGCGAGGAGCGGCGGCGACGAACGACGACAGTCGGGCGTCAGCGCGCGCCGGCTGGCCGGCAGCGGAAGCGAGCCGGCGCGGTCGGAGGCGGCTGCGAGGACAGCGACCGAGGTCGTGCCGCCGCCACCGGCAGCGGGCGTGTTACGGACGCTGAGGCGCCGGTCTGCAATGCGACCGACCGAAGTCGGGTCATTGGCGGGAGTAACTCTGGTGAACTTAATGTTGGCAGATGCCTCGTCATCTCGCCAGTACGTGAGTAACGCGGCGGAATGCGGAAATTGTAATGCTTCTCGCACGTCATGGATTCGCGGTTTCACGGCCGGCAGTAGGCGTTACGGGCACGCTGCCGCATGCCGATTTCGTGGCAAAGTTTTGAAAAACGGCGGACCAGCGTTGTGCGTGCGCGACGCGCTCGGCGGCTGTAAGCGTTGGTCGAAATTTGAAAAAGTGCCGATTTTGAAATTTATGGAAAAAATTAAAAAAATAAAATTCGATTTTGCAATTACTCATATTTATCCTTGCTTTTGTATCGTTTGCAACGTTCCTGAACAAAAATTGCATGTAACAGTATGCAAATTTAGAAAAAAGCAAAGGTTGTTACACGAAATGAGTTCAAAGCATAAGTTGGTAGGAAGTGCGAGCTTGTTCGGTTGGCGTCGCGGAAGAGCACTTTTACGCGTATCGCTGGACTTCTTCTTGGGCCGTCGTCTGTTAGTCTTCGTGCGTGTTTCAGTTGCTTTTTCTCGCTTTCACTGGTCGTTCAGCTTATATCTTCTTTACCATCGCGTGCGCCCGTAACTTGAATGCTGTCTTCGCCGTTTACGTTGTCGCCGTCGCCGTCATCGTCGACTTCGCCTGAGCCGGCATTCCTTCGGAGGAGAGAGAGCTTATCCGCACAATTCTCCCTGGACGCCGCCTTTTCTCTATGGGAACCGTTGTTCGGACGCCGCTCGGCTCGCTTCTTTCGTTTTCTGCTCGGACGTTCGTGCTTGTTCGGTTGGCGTAGCTGAGAGGCAATTTTACGCGTATCGCTGGACCGCTCGTCTTCGTGCGTGTTTCATTTGCTTTTTCTCGCTTTCGCCGATCGTTCACGTTCCTCTTGAACGTAAATGCCGTCTTCGCCGTCTGCGCCGTCGCCGTCATGGTCGCCGTCGTCTTCGCCTGGGCCGGCATTCCTTCGGAGGAGAAAGCGTGTCCGCACAACACTCCCTGGACGCCGCCTCCTCCTCTCTACGGGAACCGTTGTTCGGACACTCTCCTCCCGGACCAACCACTTGGCTCGCTCCTTCGCCTCATCTGCCTGTTTTAGATCTAACCCTTTATCGCTCGCCGTATGTCGTGGAGGGCCATCGTTTTTTGGCAGGCAGATGTGAGGGTCCAGTGCTGCCAAATCGCTCGTCGTCGTCGTCAGTTTGTTTCTTCGCGTACCGCATTCCCCACCGAAGAAGCTGTCGACGCGCTGCATCAACTACTTCCCTAGTCCGGTTGATGGCACCAAGGTCGGATATTGTTTCCGTGAACGCGTTCGCATGGTCATCAGCGTTAGCGGCCGCCGTCTTTGACGACACCTTCGTTGCTGCTGCTGCTCTAACATCGTTGCCGCCGCCGCCGCGCACTCCTGACGTACCGTTGGCGCGTTTGTCTTATCGGTCGGCCGCCGCCTCAGTGTGATTCGCTTATCGCCGGCTAAGTCGAACCACTCGCCACCGTCGCCGTTGACATTGCCTTTCGCCGCCGACGCCGCCTCCTTTCGTCAGCCAGTTGCCGATGTTGCAGCTCTTCCCCGTCGGTGTCGTCCGTTGCTTTCGTTCGGTCCCGTGCTCGTCGCCAAATTGTCGTTTGCCGTCCGAAAATCCCGTCGTGCATGTTTCACAGTCCGGAGGTCATCTCGGTCGAGGGAGACATGTCGTGGAGTAATCCTCCTCGCGTCCCTTCCAAGCGCTCGCTTCAGTGATCGATACTTGTGTCGAAAGTCCTTGCGACTCGATGCTCGAATCGGACTCGTTCGTCTTGTAAATGCGATCAGGAATGAGGAGAGTTCGAACGCGCTGCCGCGCTCGTGCGTCATTTCCATCGTTTGCCAGCTTGTCGTATCGTCGGTCTCCAATTGCCGAGTGCTGCTGCTGCTGCTGCTGCTGCTGCTGCTGCTGCTGCTGCTGCTGCTGCTGCTGTTCTACCGACGCGTCTTGGCCGCCTTTCTTACGCGTCTGGGAAGAACAGTTTGACGGACCGCGTACGCGTCGCGAACCTTCTAACCGCGATGCCGCCGCCTACGCCGCCTCCGCTGCCGCCGCCCCGCAGCTCCGTCAGTCGCCGCCGTCTTAGCGCAGTCGAACGTTCTGTGGGCCGAAATAGCCGTCCGCCTTCCTACCTTTAACCGGCTGCCGTCTTCCAGCAGTTACCCGCGTGTGCCGACATCATCCCGCGTCGGCGACTGGAGCAGCCACCACATGCTACCGTTCGTCGTCGTCGTGAGTCACGCGTCCACTGCTCGTCGGTTAAATGGCGGTCGCTTCCCGGAACTTTCGATAGCTAGCACGCTCGCGTAGACTGGTGCTGGTGTACGATAGTCGCGCGACGCCCAGTCGACTCGTCTCTCCTTCGGTCACCCGACTTCGCGTCTCTCGCGCCAGCGCCGCGTGTTGACGACGCGAAAGCGTGGAAGTGCCGTAAACAAAGTGTTCGTCGTTTAGCGATTAAGCCGGGAGCCCCGCCGCCGCCGCCGTCGCCGCCGCCGCCGTCGCATGGAACGATGTCGCGTCCGTTTTGCGCTCATCGATCCTGCCGAAAATGCGTCGCCGTCGTCGTCGTCGTTGTCGTCGGCGGCTTGCGCTTCCCGCGCGGCCGCGTTCGTCGTCACACGAACGCGCGCACGAAATCCCCCAGAACAAAAAAACGATACCTGGTTGATCCTGCCAGTAGTCATATGCTTGTCTCAAAGCTTAAGCCATGCAAGTGTAAGTTCACGCCACGCATTAGAACGGGCGAAACCGCGAATGGCTCAGGAACCGGACCTAATCCTCGGGACCGTAATCCTCCTCGGAGGCGATGGATAACTGTGGCAATTCTAGAGCTAATACATGTGACACATGCCGCGATCGGTCGGCGCGTTGCCGTCGCCTGCGCGCCGTCACGCGCGTGGGCACCCGCGTCGTCCGTTACGGGTCGCGGCGCTACATATTAGACTGAGACCGATGCGCGTCATTCCGTCCTCTCGTCGCGGTCGCCGTCGTGCGGTCGTCTTCCGCCCTCCGGGTGTTGGCGGTCTGCGGCGGCGTTCTTGTGGCGGGGCTAAAGGGCGGCGCGCTCCGCTTTGGTGACTCTGGATAACTCACTGGTCGATCGCACTGGCTTTCACGCCTGGCGACGGGTCTCTCGAGGGTCCGCCCTATCAACTGTCGACGGTCGGTTAAGTGCCTACCGTGGTTACTACGGGTAACGGGGAATCGGGGTTCGATTCCGGAGAGGGAGCATGCGAAACGGCTACCACATCCAAGGAAGGCAGCAGGCGCGCAAATTACCCACTCCCGGCACGGGGAGGTAGTGACGAAAAATAACGACGCGGGACTCTGTCGAGGCCCCGCGATCGGAATGAGTACACTTCAAATCCGTTAACGAGGACCAACCGGAGGGCAAGTCTGGTGCCAGCAGCCGCGGTAATTCCAGCTCCGGTAGCGTATATTAAAGTTGTTGCGGTTAAAAAGCTCGTAGTCCGAACTCGGGTTCGTGGTCGCGTTCGCGGCCCCGGGGCGGCGGCGCCATCGTCCGTCGTTGACTTTGGTCGTCCGTGCGCATTCCCGGCCCTTTCCGCCGGTGTCAACCGCTTGTACATCCGCCACGCGGTCCTGCCGGCGAAGTTACGCGGGGGAGTAGTGGGTGTTTTTTCCGACGGGTTTGCCGCGGAGGTGCGGGGGGTCCCGCGAGCGTCGCCGTCGTCGGCGGCGCCGGGTTTCCGTTCCGTCTGGCGCGCGCGGTCAAAAGGCGGTGCGATTCGCGCGGCGTTTCTTCCCTGTCGGCGGCGGCCAGCGGCGTTTGCTCGTCGTCTGCGTCGCCGTCGTCGCCTAAAAGGGCGGTTGCGTCGCGTCGTTCCGTCTCGCGTTCAACGTCACGGGGGAGCGTTCTTCCCTGCCGCTGCGCGCGGTGGCCTCCTCTTCCCTCACCGTCCTCCAATCTGCCCTCGGTTGCCCTGCTATACCTACCTCCGCGTCTATCTTCGCGTCTGTTCTGCGCGCGTGCGCGGTCGGCGGTTTCTCCTCCAAGGGTGCTCTTGACCGAGTGTCCGCGGCGGCCGGTACGTTCACTTTGAAAAAATTAGAGTGCTCAGAGCGGGCTGTTCAAGCTTGCATACGATAAGCATGGAATGATGGAAGAGGGCCTCGTCTACGTCTGTCGGTCTCCGTCTACGGCGAGGCAATGATCGAAGGGAGCGGTCGGGGCCACTCGTATTGCGACGTTAGAGGTGAAATTCTTGGATCGTCGCAAGACGAACTGCAGCGATGGCGTGTGGCAAGCACGTTTTCCTCGATCAAGAGCGAAAGTCGGAGGTTCGAAGACGATCAGATACCGTCGTAGTTCCGACCGTAAACGATGCCGACCGGCGATCCGCCGGCGTTCGCTTCCATGACCCGGCGGGTAGCCTGCGGGAAACCAGAGTTCGGTTCCGGGGGGAGTATGGTTGCAAAGCTGAAACTTAAAGGAATTGACGGAAGGGCACCACCAGGAGTGGAGCCTGCGGCTTAATTTGACTCAACACGGGAAAACTCACCCGGTCCGGACACCGGTAGGATTGACAGATCGATAGCTCTTTCTCGATTCGGTGGGTGGTGGTGCATGGCCGTTCTTAGTTGGTGGAGCGATCCGTCTGGTTGATTCCGATAACGAACGAGACTCCGGCCTGCTAACTAGTGCGCCGATGTGTGTGTTTATTCAACGGCGGGCTCGGCGTTCATCGCAGCGCCCGGGTCCGGGTCGGTTTTCTCACGCACTTCTTAGAGGGACGGGTGGCAGAAAGCCACACGAGGCGGAGCGATAACAGGTCTGTGATGCCCTTAGATGTCCGGGGCCGCACGCGCGCTACACTGGAGGTATCAGCGGGGACTTCGCCCCGGCCCGAGAGGGTCGGGAAACCTCTTAACCACCTCCCGTGATAGGGATCGGGGCCTGTAACCAACCCCGTGAACGAGGAATTCCCGGTAGGCGCGGGTCAACAGCCCGCGTCGATCACGTCCCTGCCCTTTGTACACACCGCCCGTCGCTACTACCGATCGAACGGTCCGGTGAGGTCCTCGGATCTGGCCGACGACGCCGCCGGGCAGCGTGCACGTGGCGCAGCGGCGGCGGTCTCCGCTGCCGTTTCACGCGCGTGCCGTACTCGCCTCGGCGTTCGATGCCTGGAGAAGACGACCGAACCCGATCGTTTAGAGGAAGTAAAAGTCGTAACAAGGTTTCCGTAGGTGAACCTGCGGAAGGATCATTATCGGTGAAAAACGCTCGCTGTTTTGACCGTTTCCTTTGTTCGAAATGCCGTCGAGTTACCGTCTCTCGCTGCTGCTGCTGCCACCGCCGTCTATCGGCGGCGGCGGCGGCGGGAATGACGTCTCGACGGTCGGGACATGAAGCGAAAACTGGTCGGTCGCGGGTAGCGCGTTTTGTCGTCGTCGGCGAGTTGGTAGCAACTAACAGAGAGGCCGCGCCACCGTCGCATGGACGGCCCCCCCGCCGATGTTGTCACCACTGCCGCCTCTCTCGCCCGGCGCAAATCGACTGCTACCCGCGCGAGACGGTCGCCGTCACATCATCCGTCTCCCGCCTTACTCACGTCCGGCCATATCGTTTTTGCACCGCCGTTACGTCCCAGATCGGGAGGTCGAGTGTCGGTTATACGTGCCACGCCATGATCGCGAGATGGATGACGCCGCCGGCCGCCGTCACGCCTCCTTCTCCGTCTCCCGCCGTTTCTGGTCTACGCCGTACGGTCCACGCCGCCGATGTCCCTGACAATTGTGGTGGTTGTCGGGGTGCCTGTCTGCTGTGGACGTCGGCCGCCGCTGCCGTGGTGGCACGTCGCTACGCCTTACGGTCCACGCCGCCGATGTCCCCGACGAAATTGTGGTGTTTGTCGGGGTGCCTGTCTGCTGTGGACGTCGGCCGCCGCTGCGCCCGTTCTCGACCTCCTCCTCCTCCTCGCACACTATTTTTTTTTTTTAAAACCAGTCTCGAAAATAAACCGAAAAACTAAACTGAAAAACCCTGGACGGGGGATCACTCGGCTCGTCCGTCGATGAAGAGCGCGGCCAGCCGCGAGAACTGATGCGAATTGCAGGACTCAGTGAACATCGACACCTCGAACGCACATTGCGGCCTCGAGATCCCTTGTCTCGGGGCCCCGTCCGGTCGAGAGGCGGAAAATGGCATGTCTTCTCACTCGTTAGTCGAGAGGCATCTCACCGTCCCCCGCGTCATTATTCTCGAATTCGGGAATCAATTGCCTTTCTAACGCGGAGGAAACCGGGACGTCGCAGGATGGAAGTCGCTAGACTCTCACCTTCGTCTCCCGCTTGCAGACCGCGGGGTCGCTTCCGTTACGACCGCGAGCAGTCATTGATTGCAAGACGACCACGGCCGCGCGCGCGTGCGCAAACAGCGGCGGCAACGTCGTTTCGCTCTCGGAGGTCGAAATACAAACCTTGGGCGTCTCGATTGCCAGTCTCTGCCGCCGCCGCCTGCCTTGCCACTGCCGTCACAGTGCGCGCGCGGTCTACGTCGTTTTGTCTAAATACGCACACACACAAAACCGCCGCCCTCGGCTCGGACGAGACGACCCGCTGAACTTAAGCATATCGCTAAGCGGAGGAAAAGAAACCAACCGGGATTCCCTTAGTAACGGCGAGTGAACCGGGAGAAGCCCAACGCCGAATCCCGTCGCCAGTAAACGGCTTCGGGACGTGTGGCGCATGGGTCGAAGGCAGCCGCTCGTTTTCGTCTCGCGTAGTTCGGAGTTCCCTCGATCGGGGCCGCCCGCGGCGGGTGCCAGGCCCATTCGGTGCGGACGACGCGCGACGGCCTTCGATCCGAGAGTCGGGTTGCTTGGGAACGCAGCCCAAATCGGGTGGTAAGCTCCATCCAAGGCTAAATACCGGGACGAGTCCGATAGTCGACAAGTACCGTGAGGGAAAGTTGAAAAGAACTTTGGAGAGAGAGTTCAAGAGAACGTGAAACCGCCCAGGGGTAAACGGGTGGGACCGCTCACCGCGATCGCGGGGGGACTCAGTCCGGTGCTGCCGAACGTGGCCCAAACTCGATTTGGTTGTTGTCCGGGTATTACTACTCGGGCGGCGGCGCCCATCACAGGCCGGCGCGGACGTCGTTTCGGAGGTCACCGGCGGGGGCTACGTTTCGGTTGGTGGTTTCCGCCTCCTTCCGCTCGTGTCCCCGTCGCCCTCCGGATTCTGCTTTTGCGCTCGCGTCGCCGACGAGAGAGACGGGCCGCGGGGAACGAGGAGAGCGCGGCGGTCGCCGCTGTCGCTGCTGCCGCCGCTGTGGCGGCGATTCGCGTCGCTGCTGCTGCTGCTGCCGCCGTGGCCGCCGTCGCTGCCGTCGTGGCTTCTCCTCACCATTCCACGCGATCACCCGCACCTCTTCTTCGCTCGGCATCATATGGCGCGGGCGCTTCGGCGCGACGCTCACATCCGCACGGCCGGCACCGGACGCACTTCCCCTCCGGTCCGTCGTCGCGACCCGTTCCCGGCGTGCAGGTCGACGCGCGGTGTCCGTGGGCGGAAGGCGCACTCTAAACTCCACCCTTCACGTTCGCGTGTCGGGCCGGAGGCGTCTTCTGTCGGGCCCGCGAGCGTACTGCCCCCTTCTGCCGGGGACGGAGGAAACGAAAACGCGATCCGTTACACGTGGCGATCCGGTTTCTTCTCGTCGGACGATCCGCGCGGCGCTTCGCGCGCCCTCGGCGCCCCACCGTCTCGGGCGTGCGCGGGACAGTGTTCGCGGGAGCTTCGAAACCGGTGCGGCCGCGCCGATTCCCGTGCCGGCGCGCGACGTCGTCTCGTCGCGTCGTCTTTCTCCGCGTTGTTGCCGGGATCCAAAAGGTTCCGGTCGCGCGCGGGAGGGGCCCTGCTAGCGCGGTAGGTCGGCGAGCCTTTGGTGCCGCCCGTCACCTCGGGTCCGCGACGTGCATCGGCAACCCACCCGACCCGTCTTGAAACACGGACCGAGGAGTCCTGGCCGTTCGCGAGTCGTAGGGGCCCCGAAGAACCCCGAAGGCGCAGCGAAAGCGAGAGAGCGCGTGGGAGGGCACCGGTCCGGGAGAGGTGTCTCGGCGAAAGCGGTTTTCGGCGGGGAGCTTCTCGCTTCCTTCCGCCGCCTAGCCGTGCCCGATTCCGCCGGCGCTTGCCGTCTTCGTCCCGCCGTCCTTTCCCTCTTTTCCCTCGTCCGTTCCGAGTCGAAAATTCCCCACGATTTTCCCGTCGCCGGGAGATGACGAGGTGGCTCGGGCGCCTGTGGCGGGGGGAAAACTCACGGGGGTCTGTCGACGTTTGCGGGGTGCAGCCTCAAACTTTCCTCCCACCGCCCACCGGTGAGATCCCGCGGCTTGAACTAGTCACGATTTATGTCGTCGAGTTTAGGCGCTGCGCGCGGGCGCATCACCCCCGGGTCGGTAATTTTTTTCTCCGAGTACGACTCGGCCGACTCTGGCGTAGCGAGCGGCCAGGGACCCGAAAGATGGCGATCCACGCCCGGTCGGGATGAAGCCAGAGGAAACTCTGGTGGAAGTCCGAAGCGCCTCTGACGTGCAAATCGATCGTCGGAACCGGGTGTAGGGGCGAAAGACCAATCGAGCCGTCTAGTAGCTGGTTCCCTC
>CAXIWW010000426.1:0-27500 GCA_964036315.1 Acanthosepion esculentum | reverse complement strand
CGCGGTGAAGTGCGGAAGAAGAGTCCGACCGGACCAGCGTTGTGCGTGCGCCAAGCGCTCGGCGGCCGCAAGCGGCGGTCGACTGTTTCGAACATGGCAAAAGTGGCAGAAATCAACTTCGACATCGCGATTGCTCGCATCGATTCTCACTTGGAGATCGTCTGCAACGTTGCCGGACAAGCGCCGCGTCGGATAGTGTGAAAATGTAGAAAAAAGCAAAGCTTGTTACACGAAACGAGTTCGAAATCTAAGCTGCGAGGAGCGGCGGCGACAACGGTCGGGCGGCGGCGTCAGTCAGCGCGCGCCGGGGCGGCCGGCGTCGGGCGGCAGCGGAAGCGAGCCGGCGCGAGGAGGAGACACAGGCGGGCGGCAGGCAGGCAGGCAGGCAGGCAGGCAGGCAGGCAGGTGGGCAGCAGCAGCGGCGTAGCGGGGACGCTTGGCTTGCCGCACGCCGACGACTACTTCGCGGTGAAGTGCGGAAGAAGAGTCCGACCGGACCAGCGTTGTGCGTGCGCCAAGCGCTCGGCGGCCGCAAGCGGCGGTCGACTGTTTCGAACATGGCAAAAGTGGCAGAAATCAACTTCGACATCGCGATTGCTCGCATCGATTCTCACTTGGAGATCGTCTGCAACGTTGCCGGACAAGCGCCGCGTCGGATAGTGTGAAAATGTAGAAAAAAGCAAAGCTTGTTACACGAAACGAGTTCGAAATCTAAGCTGCGAGGAGCGGCGGCGACAACGGTCGGGCGGCGGCGTCAGTCAGCGCGCGCCGGGGCGGCCGGCGTCGGGCGGCAGCGGAAGCGAGCCGGCGCGAGGAGGAGACACAGGCGGGCGGCAGGCAGGCAGGCAGGCAGGCAGGCAGGCAGGCAGGCAGGCAGGTGGGCAGCAGCAGCGGCGTAGCGGGGACGCTTGGCTTGCCGCACGCCGACGACTACTTCGCGGTGAAGTGCGGAAGAAGAGTCCGACCGGACCAGCGTTGTGCGTGCGCCAAGCGCTCGGCGGCCGCAAGCGGCGGTCGACTGTTTCGAACATGGCAAAAGTGGCAGAAATCAACTTCGACATCGCGATTGCTCGCATCGATTCTCACTTGGAGATCGTCTGCAACGTTGCCGGACAAGCGCCGCGTCGGATAGTGTGAAAATGTAGAAAAAAGCAAAGCTTGTTACACGAAACGAGTTCGAAATCTAAGCTGCGAGGAGCGGCGGCGACAACGGTCGGGCGGCGGCGTCAGTCAGCGCGCGCCGGGGCGGCCGGCGTCGGGCGGCAGCGGAAGCGAGCCGGCGCGAGGAGGAGACACAGGCGGGCGGCAGGCAGGCAGGCAGGCAGGCAGGCAGGCAGGCAGGCAGGCAGGTGGGCAGCAGCAGCGGCGTAGCGGGGACGCTTGGCTTGCCGCACGCCGACGACTACTTCGCGGTGAAGTGCGGAAGAAGAGTCCGACCGGACCAGCGTTGTGCGTGCGCCAAGCGCTCGGCGGCCGCAAGCGGCGGTCGACTGTTTCGAACATGGCAAAAGTGGCAGAAATCAACTTCGACATCGCGATTGCTCGCATCGATTCTCACTTGGAGATCGTCTGCAACGTTGCCGGACAAGCGCCGCGTCGGATAGTGTGAAAATGTAGAAAAAAGCAAAGCTTGTTACACGAAACGAGTTCGAAATCTAAGCTGCGAGGAGCGGCGGCGACAACGGTCGGGCGGCGGCGTCAGTCAGCGCGCGCCGGGGCGGCCGGCGTCGGGCGGCAGCGGAAGCGAGCCGGCGCGAGGAGGAGACACAGGCGGGCGGCAGGCAGGCAGGCAGGCAGGCAGGCAGGCAGGCAGGCAGGTGGGCAGCAGCAGCGGCGTAGCGGGGACGCTTGGCTTGCCGCACGCCGACGACTACTTCGCGGTGAAGTGCGGAAGAAGAGTCCGACCGGACCAGCGTTGTGCGTGCGCCAAGCGCTCGGCGGCCGCAAGCGGCGGTCGACTGTTTCGAACATGGCAAAAGTGGCAGAAATCAACTTCGACATCGCGATTGCTCGCATCGATTCTCACTTGGAGATCGTCTGCAACGTTGCCGGACAAGCGCCGCGTCGGATAGTGTGAAAATGTAGAAAAAAGCAAAGCTTGTTACACGAAACGAGTTCGAAATCTAAGCTGCGAGGAGCGGCGGCGACAACGGTCGGGCGGCGGCGTCAGTCAGCGCGCGCCGGGGCGGCCGGCGTCGGGCGGCAGCGGAAGCGAGCCGGCGCGAGGAGGAGACACAGGCGGGCGGCAGGCAGGCAGGCAGGCAGGCAGGCAGGCAGGCAGGCAGGTGGGCAGCAGCAGCGGCGTAGCGGGGACGCTTGGCTTGCCGCACGCCGACGACTACTTCGCGGTGAAGTGCGGAAGAAGAGTCCGACCGGACCAGCGTTGTGCGTGCGCCAAGCGCTCGGCGGCCGCAAGCGGCGGTCGACTGTTTCGAACATGGCAAAAGTGGCAGAAATCAACTTCGACATCGCGATTGCTCGCATCGATTCTCACTTGGAGATCGTCTGCAACGTTGCCGGACAAGCGCCGCGTCGGATAGTGTGAAAATGTAGAAAAAAGCAAAGCTTGTTACACGAAACGAGTTCGAAATCTAAGCTGCGAGGAGCGGCGGCGACAACGGTCGGGCGGCGGCGTCAGTCAGCGCGCGCCGGGGCGGCCGGCGTCGGGCGGCAGCGGAAGCGAGCCGGCGCGAGGAGGAGACACAGGCGGGCGGCAGGCAGGCAGGCAGGCAGGCAGGCAGGCAGGCAGGTGGGCAGCAGCAGCGGCGTAGCGGGGACGCTTGGCTTGCCGCACGCCGACGACTACTTCGCGGTGAAGTGCGGAAGAAGAGTCCGACCGGACCAGCGTTGTGCGTGCGCCAAGCGCTCGGCGGCCGCAAGCGGCGGTCGACTGTTTCGAACATGGCAAAAGTGGCAGAAATCAACTTCGACATCGCGATTGCTCGCATCGATTCTCACTTGGAGATCGTCTGCAACGTTGCCGGACAAGCGCCGCGTCGGATAGTGTGAAAATGTAGAAAAAAGCAAAGCTTGTTACACGAAACGAGTTCGAAATCTAAGCTGCGAGGAGCGGCGGCGACAACGGTCGGGCGGCGGCGTCAGTCAGCGCGCGCCGGGGCGGCCGGCGTCGGGCGGCAGCGGAAGCGAGCCGGCGCGAGGAGGAGACACAGGCGGGCGGCAGGCAGGCAGGCAGGCAGGCAGGCAGGCAGGCAGGCAGGCAGGTGGGCAGCAGCAGCGGCGTAGCGGGGACGCTTGGCTTGCCGCACGCCGACGACTACTTCGCGGTGAAGTGCGGAAGAAGAGTCCGACCGGACCAGCGTTGTGCGTGCGCCAAGCGCTCGGCGGCCGCAAGCGGCGGTCGACTGTTTCGAACATGGCAAAAGTGGCAGAAATCAACTTCGACATCGCGATTGCTCGCATCGATTCTCACTTGGAGATCGTCTGCAACGTTGCCGGACAAGCGCCGCGTCGGATAGTGTGAAAATGTAGAAAAAAGCAAAGCTTGTTACACGAAACGAGTTCGAAATCTAAGCTGCGAGGAGCGGCGGCGACAACGGTCGGGCGGCGGCGTCAGTCAGCGCGCGCCGGGGCGGCCGGCGTCGGGCGGCAGCGGAAGCGAGCCGGCGCGAGGAGGAGACACAGGCGGGCGGCAGGCAGGCAGGCAGGCAGGCAGGCAGGCAGGCAGGCAGGCAGGTGGGCAGCAGCAGCGGCGTAGCGGGGACGCTTGGCTTGCCGCACGCCGACGACTACTTCGCGGTGAAGTGCGGAAGAAGAGTCCGACCGGACCAGCGTTGTGCGTGCGCCAAGCGCTCGGCGGCCGCAAGCGGCGGTCGACTGTTTCGAACATGGCAAAAGTGGCAGAAATCAACTTCGACATCGCGATTGCTCGCATCGATTCTCACTTGGAGATCGTCTGCAACGTTGCCGGACAAGCGCCGCGTCGGATAGTGTGAAAATGTAGAAAAAAGCAAAGCTTGTTACACGAAACGAGTTCGAAATCTAAGCTGCGAGGAGCGGCGGCGACAACGGTCGGGCGGCGGCGTCAGTCAGCGCGCGCCGGGGCGGCCGGCGTCGGGCGGCAGCGGAAGCGAGCCGGCGCGAGGAGGAGACACAGGCGGGCGGCAGGCAGGCAGGCAGGCAGGCAGGCAGGCAGGCAGGCAGGTGGGCAGCAGCAGCGGCGTAGCGGGGACGCTTGGCTTGCCGCACGCCGACGACTACTTCGCGGTGAAGTGCGGAAGAAGAGTCCGACCGGACCAGCGTTGTGCGTGCGCCAAGCGCTCGGCGGCCGCAAGCGGCGGTCGACTGTTTCGAACATGGCAAAAGTGGCAGAAATCAACTTCGACATCGCGATTGCTCGCATCGATTCTCACTTGGAGATCGTCTGCAACGTTGCCGGACAAGCGCCGCGTCGGATAGTGTGAAAATGTAGAAAAAAGCAAAGCTTGTTACACGAAACGAGTTCGAAATCTAAGCTGCGAGGAGCGGCGGCGACAACGGTCGGGCGGCGGCGTCAGTCAGCGCGCGCCGGGGCGGCCGGCGTCGGGCGGCAGCGGAAGCGAGCCGGCGCGAGGAGGAGACACAGGCGGGCGGCAGGCAGGCAGGCAGGCAGGCAGGCAGGCAGGCAGGCAGGTGGGCAGCAGCAGCGGCGTAGCGGGGACGCTTGGCTTGCCGCACGCCGACGACTACTTCGCGGTGAAGTGCGGAAGAAGAGTCCGACCGGACCAGCGTTGTGCGTGCGCCAAGCGCTCGGCGGCCGCAAGCGGCGGTCGACTGTTTCGAACATGGCAAAAGTGGCAGAAATCAACTTCGACATCGCGATTGCTCGCATCGATTCTCACTTGGAGATCGTCTGCAACGTTGCCGGACAAGCGCCGCGTCGGATAGTGTGAAAATGTAGAAAAAAGCAAAGCTTGTTACACGAAACGAGTTCGAAATCTAAGCTGCGAGGAGCGGCGGCGACAACGGTCGGGCGGCGGCGTCAGTCAGCGCGCGCCGGGGCGGCCGGCGTCGGGCGGCAGCGGAAGCGAGCCGGCGCGAGGAGGAGACACAGGCGGGCGGCAGGCAGGCAGGCAGGCAGGCAGGCAGGCAGGCAGGTGGGCAGCAGCAGCGGCGTAGCGGGGACGCTTGGCTTGCCGCACGCCGACGACTACTTCGCGGTGAAGTGCGGAAGAAGAGTCCGACCGGACCAGCGTTGTGCGTGCGCCAAGCGCTCGGCGGCCGCAAGCGGCGGTCGACTGTTTCGAACATGGCAAAAGTGGCAGAAATCAACTTCGACATCGCGATTGCTCGCATCGATTCTCACTTGGAGATCGTCTGCAACGTTGCCGGACAAGCGCCGCGTCGGATAGTGTGAAAATGTAGAAAAAAGCAAAGCTTGTTACACGAAACGAGTTCGAAATCTAAGCTGCGAGGAGCGGCGGCGACAACGGTCGGGCGGCGGCGTCAGTCAGCGCGCGCCGGGGCGGCCGGCGTCGGGCGGCAGCGGAAGCGAGCCGGCGCGAGGAGGAGACACAGGCGGGCGGCAGGCAGGCAGGCAGGCAGGCAGGCAGGCAGGCAGGCAGGTGGGCAGCAGCAGCGGCGTAGCGGGGACGCTTGGCTTGCCGCACGCCGACGACTACTTCGCGGTGAAGTGCGGAAGAAGAGTCCGACCGGACCAGCGTTGTGCGTGCGCCAAGCGCTCGGCGGCCGCAAGCGGCGGTCGACTGTTTCGAACATGGCAAAAGTGGCAGAAATCAACTTCGACATCGCGATTGCTCGCATCGATTCTCACTTGGAGATCGTCTGCAACGTTGCCGGACAAGCGCCGCGTCGGATAGTGTGAAAATGTAGAAAAAAGCAAAGCTTGTTACACGAAACGAGTTCGAAATCTAAGCTGCGAGGAGCGGCGGCGACAACGGTCGGGCGGCGGCGTCAGTCAGCGCGCGCCGGGGCGGCCGGCGTCGGGCGGCAGCGGAAGCGAGCCGGCGCGAGGAGGAGACACAGGCGGGCGGCAGGCAGGCAGGCAGGCAGGCAGGCAGGCAGGCAGGTGGGCAGCAGCAGCGGCGTAGCGGGGACGCTTGGCTTGCCGCACGCCGACGACTACTTCGCGGTGAAGTGCGGAAGAAGAGTCCGACCGGACCAGCGTTGTGCGTGCGCCAAGCGCTCGGCGGCCGCAAGCGGCGGTCGACTGTTTCGAACATGGCAAAAGTGGCAGAAATCAACTTCGACATCGCGATTGCTCGCATCGATTCTCACTTGGAGATCGTCTGCAACGTTGCCGGACAAGCGCCGCGTCGGATAGTGTGAAAATGTAGAAAAAAGCAAAGCTTGTTACACGAAACGAGTTCGAAATCTAAGCTGCGAGGAGCGGCGGCGACAACGGTCGGGCGGCGGCGTCAGTCAGCGCGCGCCGGGGCGGCCGGCGTCGGGCGGCAGCGGAAGCGAGCCGGCGCGAGGAGGAGACACAGGCGGGCGGCAGGCAGGCAGGCAGGCAGGCAGGCAGGCAGGCAGGTGGGCAGCAGCAGCGGCGTAGCGGGGACGCTTGGCTTGCCGCACGCCGACGACTACTTCGCGGTGAAGTGCGGAAGAAGAGTCCGACCGGACCAGCGTTGTGCGTGCGCCAAGCGCTCGGCGGCCGCAAGCGGCGGTCGACTGTTTCGAACATGGCAAAAGTGGCAGAAATCAACTTCGACATCGCGATTGCTCGCATCGATTCTCACTTGGAGATCGTCTGCAACGTTGCCGGACAAGCGCCGCGTCGGATAGTGTGAAAATGTAGAAAAAAGCAAAGCTTGTTACACGAAACGAGTTCGAAATCTAAGCTGCGAGGAGCGGCGGCGACAACGGTCGGGCGGCGGCGTCAGTCAGCGCGCGCCGGGGCGGCCGGCGTCGGGCGGCAGCGGAAGCGAGCCGGCGCGAGGAGGAGACACAGGCGGGCGGCAGGCAGGCAGGCAGGCAGGCAGGCAGGCAGGCAGGTGGGCAGCAGCAGCGGCGTAGCGGGGACGCTTGGCTTGCCGCACGCCGACGACTACTTCGCGGTGAAGTGCGGAAGAAGAGTCCGACCGGACCAGCGTTGTGCGTGCGCCAAGCGCTCGGCGGCCGCAAGCGGCGGTCGACTGTTTCGAACATGGCAAAAGTGGCAGAAATCAACTTCGACATCGCGATTGCTCGCATCGATTCTCACTTGGAGATCGTCTGCAACGTTGCCGGACAAGCGCCGCGTCGGATAGTGTGAAAATGTAGAAAAAAGCAAAGCTTGTTACACGAAACGAGTTCGAAATCTAAGCTGCGAGGAGCGGCGGCGACAACGGTCGGGCGGCGGCGTCAGTCAGCGCGCGCCGGGGCGGCCGGCGTCGGGCGGCAGCGGAAGCGAGCCGGCGCGAGGAGGAGACACAGGCGGGCGGCAGGCAGGCAGGCAGGCAGGCAGGCAGGCAGGCAGGCAGGCAGGTGGGCAGCAGCAGCGGCGTAGCGGGGACGCTTGGCTTGCCGCACGCCGACGACTACTTCGCGGTGAAGTGCGGAAGAAGAGTCCGACCGGACCAGCGTTGTGCGTGCGCCAAGCGCTCGGCGGCCGCAAGCGGCGGTCGACTGTTTCGAACATGGCAAAAGTGGCAGAAATCAACTTCGACATCGCGATTTCGATTCTCACTTGGAGATCGTCTGCAACGTTGCCGGACAAGCGCCGCGTCGGATAGTGTGAAAATGTAGAAAAAAGCAAAGCTTGTTACACGAAACGAGTTCGAAATCTAAGCTGCGAGGAGCGGCGGCGACAACGGTCGGGCGGCGGCGTCAGTCAGCGCGCGCCGGGGCGGCCGGCGTCGGGCGGCAGCGGAAGCGAGCCGGCGCGAGGAGGAGACACAGGCGGGCGGCAGGCAGGCAGGCAGGCAGGCAGGCAGGCAGGCAGGCAGGTGGGCAGCAGCAGCGGCGTAGCGGGGACGCTTGGCTTGCCGCACGCCGACGACTACTTCGCGGTGAAGTGCGGAAGAAGAGTCCGACCGGACCAGCGTTGTGCGTGCGCCAAGCGCTCGGCGGCCGCAAGCGGCGGTCGACTGTTTCGAACATGGCAAAAGTGGCAGAAATCAACTTCGACATCGCGATTGCTCGCATCGATTCTCACTTGGAGATCGTCTGCAACGTTGCCGGACAAGCGCCGCGTCGGATAGTGTGAAAATGTAGAAAAAAGCAAAGCTTGTTACACGAAACGAGTTCGAAATCTAAGCTGCGAGGAGCGGCGGCGACAACGGTCGGGCGGCGGCGTCAGTCAGCGCGCGCCGGGGCGGCCGGCGTCGGGCGGCAGCGGAAGCGAGCCGGCGCGAGGAGGAGACACAGGCGGGCGGCAGGCAGGCAGGCAGGCAGGCAGGCAGGCAGGCAGGTGGGCAGCAGCAGCGGCGTAGCGGGGACGCTTGGCTTGCCGCACGCCGACGACTACTTCGCGGTGAAGTGCGGAAGAAGAGTCCGACCGGACCAGCGTTGTGCGTGCGCCAAGCGCTCGGCGGCCGCAAGCGGCGGTCGACTGTTTCGAACATGGCAAAAGTGGCAGAAATCAACTTCGACATCGCGATTGCTCGCATCGATTCTCACTTGGAGATCGTCTGCAACGTTGCCGGACAAGCGCCGCGTCGGATAGTGTGAAAATGTAGAAAAAAGCAAAGCTTGTTACACGAAACGAGTTCGAAATCTAAGCTGCGAGGAGCGGCGGCGACAACGGTCGGGCGGCGGCGTCAGTCAGCGCGCGCCGGGGCGGCCGGCGTCGGGCGGCAGCGGAAGCGAGCCGGCGCGAGGAGGAGACACAGGCGGGCGGCAGGCAGGCAGGCAGGCAGGCAGGCAGGCAGGCAGGTGGGCAGCAGCAGCGGCGTAGCGGGGACGCTTGGCTTGCCGCACGCCGACGACTACTTCGCGGTGAAGTGCGGAAGAAGAGTCCGACCGGACCAGCGTTGTGCGTGCGCCAAGCGCTCGGCGGCCGCAAGCGGCGGTCGACTGTTTCGAACATGGCAAAAGTGGCAGAAATCAACTTCGACATCGCGATTGCTCGCATCGATTCTCACTTGGAGATCGTCTGCAACGTTGCCGGACAAGCGCCGCGTCGGATAGTGTGAAAATGTAGAAAAAAGCAAAGCTTGTTACACGAAACGAGTTCGAAATCTAAGCTGCGAGGAGCGGCGGCGACAACGGTCGGGCGGCGGCGTCAGTCAGCGCGCGCCGGGGCGGCCGGCGTCGGGCGGCAGCGGAAGCGAGCCGGCGCGAGGAGGAGACACAGGCGGGCGGCAGGCAGGCAGGCAGGCAGGCAGGCAGGCAGGCAGGTGGGCAGCAGCAGCGGCGTAGCGGGGACGCTTGGCTTGCCGCACGCCGACGACTACTTCGCGGTGAAGTGCGGAAGAAGAGTCCGACCGGACCAGCGTTGTGCGTGCGCCAAGCGCTCGGCGGCCGCAAGCGGCGGTCGACTGTTTCGAACATGGCAAAAGTGGCAGAAATCAACTTCGACATCGCGATTGCTCGCATCGATTCTCACTTGGAGATCGTCTGCAACGTTGCCGGACAAGCGCCGCGTCGGATAGTGTGAAAATGTAGAAAAAAGCAAAGCTTGTTACACGAAACGAGTTCGAAATCTAAGCTGCGAGGAGCGGCGGCGACAACGGTCGGGCGGCGGCGTCAGTCAGCGCGCGCCGGGGCGGCCGGCGTCGGGCGGCAGCGGAAGCGAGCCGGCGCGAGGAGGAGACACAGGCGGGCGGCAGGCAGGCAGGCAGGCAGGCAGGCAGGCAGGCAGGTGGGCAGCAGCAGCGGCGTAGCGGGGACGCTTGGCTTGCCGCACGCCGACGACTACTTCGCGGTGAAGTGCGGAAGAAGAGTCCGACCGGACCAGCGTTGTGCGTGCGCCAAGCGCTCGGCGGCCGCAAGCGGCGGTCGACTGTTTCGAACATGGCAAAAGTGGCAGAAATCAACTTCGACATCGCGATTGCTCGCATCGATTCTCACTTGGAGATCGTCTGCAACGTTGCCGGACAAGCGCCGCGTCGGATAGTGTGAAAATGTAGAAAAAAGCAAAGCTTGTTACACGAAACGAGTTCGAAATCTAAGCTGCGAGGAGCGGCGGCGACAACGGTCGGGCGGCGGCGTCAGTCAGCGCGCGCCGGGGCGGCCGGCGTCGGGCGGCAGCGGAAGCGAGCCGGCGCGAGGAGGAGACACAGGCGGGCGGCAGGCAGGCAGGCAGGCAGGCAGGCAGGCAGGCAGGTGGGCAGCAGCAGCGGCGTAGCGGGGACGCTTGGCTTGCCGCACGCCGACGACTACTTCGCGGTGAAGTGCGGAAGAAGAGTCCGACCGGACCAGCGTTGTGCGTGCGCCAAGCGCTCGGCGGCCGCAAGCGGCGGTCGACTGTTTCGAACATGGCAAAAGTGGCAGAAATCAACTTCGACATCGCGATTGCTCGCATCGATTCTCACTTGGAGATCGTCTGCAACGTTGCCGGACAAGCGCCGCGTCGGATAGTGTGAAAATGTAGAAAAAAGCAAAGCTTGTTACACGAAACGAGTTCGAAATCTAAGCTGCGAGGAGCGGCGGCGACAACGGTCGGGCGGCGGCGTCAGTCAGCGCGCGCCGGGGCGGCCGGCGTCGGGCGGCAGCGGAAGCGAGCCGGCGCGAGGAGGAGACACAGGCGGGCGGCAGGCAGGCAGGCAGGCAGGCAGGCAGGCAGGCAGGTGGGCAGCAGCAGCGGCGTAGCGGGGACGCTTGGCTTGCCGCACGCCGACGACTACTTCGCGGTGAAGTGCGGAAGAAGAGTCCGACCGGACCAGCGTTGTGCGTGCGCCAAGCGCTCGGCGGCCGCAAGCGGCGGTCGACTGTTTCGAACATGGCAAAAGTGGCAGAAATCAACTTCGACATCGCGATTGCTCGCATCGATTCTCACTTGGAGATCGTCTGCAACGTTGCCGGACAGCGCCGCGTCGGATAGTGTGAAAATGTAGAAAAAAGCAAAGCTTGTTACACGAAACGAGTTCGAAATCTAAGCTGCGAGGAGCGGCGGCGACAACGGTCGGGCGGCGGCGTCAGTCAGCGCGCGCCGGGGCGGCCGGCGTCGGGCGGCAGCGGAAGCGAGCCGGCGCGAGGAGGAGACACAGGCGGGCGGCAGGCAGGCAGGCAGGCAGGCAGGCAGGCAGGCAGGTGGGCAGCAGCAGCGGCGTAGCGGGGACGCTTGGCTTGCCGCACGCCGACGACTACTTCGCGGTGAAGTGCGGAAGAAGAGTCCGACCGGACCAGCGTTGTGCGTGCGCCAAGCGCTCGGCGGCCGCAAGCGGCGGTCGACTGTTTCGCTGTTTCGAACATGGCAAAAGTGGCAGAAATCAACTTCGACATCGCGATTGCTCGCATCGATTCTCACTTGGAGATCGTCTGCAACGTTGCCGGACAAGCGCCGCGTCGGATAGTGTGAAAATGTAGAAAAAAGCAAAGCTTGTTACACGAAACGAGTTCGAAATCTAAGCTGCGAGGAGCGGCGGCGACAACGGTCGGGCGGCGGCGTCAGTCAGCGCGCGCCGGGGCGGCCGGCGTCGGGCGGCAGCGGAAGCGAGCCGGCGCGAGGAGGAGACACAGGCGGGCGGCAGGCAGGCAGGCAGGCAGGCAGGCAGGCAGGCAGGTGGGCAGCAGCAGCGGCGTAGCGGGGACGCTTGGCTTGCCGCACGCCGACGACTACTTCGCGGTGAAGTGCGGAAGAAGAGTCCGACCGGACCAGCGTTGTGCGTGCGCCAAGCGCTCGGCGGCCGCAAGCGGCGGTCGACTGTTTCGAACATGGCAAAAGTGGCAGAAATCAACTTCGACATCGCGATTGCTCGCATCGATTCTCACTTGGAGATCGTCTGCAACGTTGCCGGACAAGCGCCGCGTCGGATAGTGTGAAAATGTAGAAAAAAGCAAAGCTTGTTACACGAAACGAGTTCGAAATCTAAGCTGCGAGGAGCGGCGGCGACAACGGTCGGGCGGCGGCGTCAGTCAGCGCGCGCCGGGGCGGCCGGCGTCGGGCGGCAGCGGAAGCGAGCCGGCGCGAGGAGGAGACACAGGCGGGCGGCAGGCAGGCAGGCAGGCAGGCAGGCAGGCAGGCAGGTGGGCAGCAGCAGCGGCGTAGCGGGGACGCTTGGCTTGCCGCACGCCGACGACTACTTCGCGGTGAAGTGCGGAAGAAGAGTCCGACCGGACCAGCGTTGTGCGTGCGCCAAGCGCTCGGCGGCCGCAAGCGGCGGTCGACTGTTTCGAACATGGCAAAAGTGGCAGAAATCAACTTCGACATCGCGATTGCTCGCATCGATTCTCACTTGGAGATCGTCTGCAACGTTGCCGGACAAGCGCCGCGTCGGATAGTGTGAAAATGTAGAAAAAAGCAAAGCTTGTTACACGAAACGAGTTCGAAATCTAAGCTGCGAGGAGCGGCGGCGACAACGGTCGGGCGGCGGCGTCAGTCAGCGCGCGCCGGGGCGGCCGGCGTCGGGCGGCAGCGGAAGCGAGCCGGCGCGAGGAGGAGACACAGGCGGGCGGCAGGCAGGCAGGCAGGCAGGCAGGCAGGCAGGCAGGCAGGTGGGCAGCAGCAGCGGCGTAGCGGGGACGCTTGGCTTGCCGCACGCCGACCGCGGTGAAGTGCGGAAGAAGAGTCCGACCGGACCAGCGTTGTGCGTGCGCCAAGCGCTCGGCGGCCGCAAGCGGCGGTCGACTGTTTCGAACATGGCAAAAGTGGCAGAAATCAACTTCGACATCGCGATTGCTCGCATCGATTCTCACTTGGAGATCGTCTGCAACGTTGCCGGACAAGCGCCGCGTCGGATAGTGTGAAAATGTAGAAAAAAGCAAAGCTTGTTACACGAAACGAGTTCGAAATCTAAGCTGCGAGGAGCGGCGGCGACAACGGTCGGGCGGCGGCGTCAGTCAGCGCGCGCCGGGGCGGCCGGCGTCGGGCGGCAGCGGAAGCGAGCCGGCGCGAGGAGGAGACACAGGCGGGCGGCAGGCAGGCAGGCAGGCAGGCAGGCAGGCAGGCAGGTGGGCAGCAGCAGCGGCGTAGCGGGGACGCTTGGCTTGCCGCACGCCGACGACTACTTCGCGGTGAAGTGCGGAAGAAGAGTCCGACCGGACCAGCGTTGTGCGTGCGCCAAGCGCTCGGCGGCCGCAAGCGGCGGTCGACTGTTTCGAACATGGCAAAAGTGGCAGAAATCAACTTCGACATCGCGATTGCTCGCATCGATTCTCACTTGGAGATCGTCTGCAACGTTGCCGGACAAGCGCCGCGTCGGATAGTGTGAAAATGTAGAAAAAAGCAAAGCTTGTTACACGAAACGAGTTCGAAATCTAAGCTGCGAGGAGCGGCGGCGACAACGGTCGGGCGGCGGCGTCAGTCAGCGCGCGCCGGGGCGGCCGGCGTCGGGCGGCAGCGGAAGCGAGCCGGCGCGAGGAGGAGACACAGGCGGGCGGCAGGCAGGCAGGCAGGCAGGCAGGCAGGCAGGCAGGTGGGCAGCAGCAGCGGCGTAGCGGGGACGCTTGGCTTGCCGCACGCCGACGACTACTTCGCGGTGAAGTGCGGAAGAAGAGTCCGACCGGACCAGCGTTGTGCGTGCGCCAAGCGCTCGGCGGCCGCAAGCGGCGGTCGACTGTTTCGAACATGGCAAAAGTGGCAGAAATCAACTTCGACATCGCGATTGCTCGCATCGATTCTCACTTGGAGATCGTCTGCAACGTTGCCGGACAAGCGCCGCGTCGGATAGTGTGAAAATGTAGAAAAAAGCAAAGCTTGTTACACGAAACGAGTTCGAAATCTAAGCTGCGAGGAGCGGCGGCGACAACGGTCGGGCGGCGGCGTCAGTCAGCGCGCGCCGGGGCGGCCGGCGTCGGGCGGCAGCGGAAGCGAGCCGGCGCGAGGAGGAGACACAGGCGGGCGGCAGGCAGGCAGGCAGGCAGGCAGGCAGGCAGGCAGGTGGGCAGCAGCAGCGGCGTAGCGGGGACGCTTGGCTTGCCGCACGCCGACGACTACTTCGCGGTGAAGTGCGGAAGAAGAGTCCGACCGGACCAGCGTTGTGCGTGCGCCAAGCGCTCGGCGGCCGCAAGCGGCGGTCGACTGTTTCGAACATGGCAAAAGTGGCAGAAATCAACTTCGACATCGCGATTGCTCGCATCGATTCTCACTTGGAGATCGTCTGCAACGTTGCCGGACAAGCGCCGCGTCGGATAGTGTGAAAATGTAGAAAAAAGCAAAGCTTGTTACACGAAACGAGTTCGAAATCTAAGCTGCGAGGAGCGGCGGCGACAACGGTCGGGCGGCGGCGTCAGTCAGCGCGCGCCGGGGCGGCCGGCGTCGGGCGGCAGCGGAAGCGAGCCGGCGCGAGGAGGAGACACAGGCGGGCGGCGGCAGGCAGGCAGGCAGGCAGGCAGGCAGGCAGGCAGGTGGGCAGCAGCAGCGGCGTAGCGGGGACGCTTGGCTTGCCGCACGCCGACGACTACTTCGCGGTGAAGTGCGGAAGAAGAGTCCGACCGGACCAGCGTTGTGCGTGCGCCAAGCGCTCGGCGGCCGCAAGCGGCGGTCGACTGTTTCGAACATGGCAAAAGTGGCAGAAATCAACTTCGACATCGCGATTGCTCGCATCGATTCTCACTTGGAGATCGTCTGCAACGTTGCCGGACAAGCGCCGCGTCGGATAGTGTGAAAATGTAGAAAAAAGCAAAGCTTGTTACACGAAACGAGTTCGAAATCTAAGCTGCGAGGAGCGGCGGCGACAACGGTCGGGCGGCGGCGTCAGTCAGCGCGCGCCGGGGCGGCCGGCGTCGGGCGGCAGCGGAAGCGAGCCGGCGCGAGGAGGAGACACAGGCGGGCGGCAGGCAGGCAGGCAGGCAGGCAGGCAGGCAGGCAGGTGGGCAGCAGCAGCGGCGTAGCGGGGACGCTTGGCTTGCCGCACGCCGACGACTACTTCGCGGTGAAGTGCGGAAGAAGAGTCCGACCGGACCAGCGTTGTGCGTGCGCCAAGCGCTCGGCGGCCGCAAGCGGCGGTCGACTGTTTCGAACATGGCAAAAGTGGCAGAAATCAACTTCGACATCGCGATTGCTCGCATCGATTCTCACTTGGAGATCGTCTGCAACGTTGCCGGACAAGCGCCGCGTCGGATAGTGTGAAAATGTAGAAAAAAGCAAAGCTTGTTACACGAAACGAGTTCGAAATCTAAGCTGCGAGGAGCGGCGGCGACAACGGTCGGGCGGCGGCGTCAGTCAGCGCGCGCCGGGGCGGCCGGCGTCGGGCGGCAGCGGAAGCGAGCCGGCGCGAGGAGGAGACACAGGCGGGCGGCAGGCAGGCAGGCAGGCAGGCAGGCAGGCAGGCAGGTGGGCAGCAGCAGCGGCGTAGCGGGGACGCTTGGCTTGCCGCACGCCGACGACTACTTCGCGGTGAAGTGCGGAAGAAGAGTCCGACCGGACCAGCGTTGTGCGTGCGCCAAGCGCTCGGCGGCCGCAAGCGGCGGTCGACTGTTTCGAACATGGCAAAAGTGGCAGAAATCAACTTCGACATCGCGATTGCTCGCATCGATTCTCACTTGGAGATCGTCTGCAACGTTGCCGGACAAGCGCCGCGTCGGATAGTGTGAAAATGTAGAAAAAAGCAAAGCTTGTTACACGAAACGAGTTCGAAATCTAAGCTGCGAGGAGCGGCGGCGACAACGGTCGGGCGGCGGCGTCAGTCAGCGCGCGCCGGGGCGGCCGGCGTCGGGCGGCAGCGGAAGCGAGCCGGCGCGAGGAGGAGACACAGGCGGGCGGCAGGCAGGCAGGCAGGCAGGCAGGCAGGCAGGCAGGTGGGCAGCAGCAGCGGCGTAGCGGGGACGCTTGGCTTGCCGCACGCCGACGACTACTTCGCGGTGAAGTGCGGAAGAAGAGTCCGACCGGACCAGCGTTGTGCGTGCGCCAAGCGCTCGGCGGCCGCAAGCGGCGGTCGACTGTTTCGAACATGGCAAAAGTGGCAGAAATCAACTTCGACATCGCGATTGCTCGCATCGATTCTCACTTGGAGATCGTCTGCAACGTTGCCGGACAAGCGCCGCGTCGGATAGTGTGAAAATGTAGAAAAAAGCAAAGCTTGTTACACGAAACGAGTTCGAAATCTAAGCTGCGAGGAGCGGCGGCGACAACGGTCGGGCGGCGGCGTCAGTCAGCGCGCGCCGGGGCGGCCGGCGTCGGGCGGCAGCGGAAGCGAGCCGGCGCGAGGAGGAGACACAGGCGGGCGGCAGGCAGGCAGGCAGGCAGGCAGGCAGGCAGGCAGGTGGGCAGCAGCAGCGGCGTAGCGGGGACGCTTGGCTTGCCGCACGCCGACGACTACTTCGCGGTGAAGTGCGGAAGAAGAGTCCGACCGGACCAGCGTTGTGCGTGCGCCAAGCGCTCGGCGGCCGCAAGCGGCGGTCGACTGTTTCGAACATGGCAAAAGTGGCAGAAATCAACTTCGACATCGCGATTGCTCGCATCGATTCTCACTTGGAGATCGTCTGCAACGTTGCCGGACAAGCGCCGCGTCGGATAGTGTGAAAATGTAGAAAAAAGCAAAGCTTGTTACACGAAACGAGTTCGAAATCTAAGCTGCGAGGAGCGGCGGCGACAACGGTCGGGCGGCGGCGTCAGTCAGCGCGCGCCGGGGCGGCCGGCGTCGGGCGGCAGCGGAAGCGAGCCGGCGCGAGGAGGAGACACAGGCGGGCGGCAGGCAGGCAGGCAGGCAGGCAGGCAGGCAGGCAGGTGGGCAGCAGCAGCGGCGTAGCGGGGACGCTTGGCTTGCCGCACGCCGACGACTACTTCGCGGTGAAGTGCGGAAGAAGAGTCCGACCGGACCAGCGTTGTGCGTGCGCCAAGCGCTCGGCGGCCGCAAGCGGCGGTCGACTGTTTCGAACATGGCAAAAGTGGCAGAAATCAACTTCGACATCGCGATTGCTCGCATCGATTCTCACTTGGAGATCGTCTGCAACGTTGCCGGACAAGCGCCGCGTCGGATAGTGTGAAAATGTAGAAAAAAGCAAAGCTTGTTACACGAAACGAGTTCGAAATCTAAGCTGCGAGGAGCGGCGGCGACAACGGTCGGGCGGCGGCGTCAGTCAGCGCGCGCCGGGGCGGCCGGCGTCGGGCGGCAGCGGAAGCGAGCCGGCGCGAGGAGGAGACACAGGCGGGCGGCAGGCAGGCAGGCAGGCAGGCAGGCAGGCAGGCAGGTGGGCAGCAGCAGCGGCGTAGCGGGGACGCTTGGCTTGCCGCACGCCGACGACTACTTCGCGGTGAAGTGCGGAAGAAGAGTCCGACCGGACCAGCGTTGTGCGTGCGCCAAGCGCTCGGCGGCCGCAAGCGGCGGTCGACTGTTTCGAACATGGCAAAAGTGGCAGAAATCAACTTCGACATCGCGATTGCTCGCATCGATTCTCACTTGGAGATCGTCTGCAACGTTGCCGGACAAGCGCCGCGTCGGATAGTGTGAAAATGTAGAAAAAAGCAAAGCTTGTTACACGAAACGAGTTCGAAATCTAAGCTGCGAGGAGCGGCGGCGACAACGGTCGGGCGGCGGCGTCAGTCAGCGCGCGCCGGGGCGGCCGGCGTCGGGCGGCAGCGGAAGCGAGCCGGCGCGAGGAGGAGACACAGGCGGGCGGCAGGCAGGCAGGCAGGCAGGCAGGCAGGCAGGCAGGTGGGCAGCAGCAGCGGCGTAGCGGGGACGCTTGGCTTGCCGCACGCCGACGACTACTTCGCGGTGAAGTGCGGAAGAAGAGTCCGACCGGACCAGCGTTGTGCGTGCGCCAAGCGCTCGGCGGCCGCAAGCGGCGGTCGACTGTTTCGAACATGGCAAAAGTGGCAGAAATCAACTTCGACATCGCGATTGCTCGCATCGATTCTCACTTGGAGATCGTCTGCAACGTTGCCGGACAAGCGCCGCGTCGGATAGTGTGAAAATGTAGAAAAAAGCAAAGCTTGTTACACGAAACGAGTTCGAAATCTAAGCTGCGAGGAGCGGCGGCGACAACGGTCGGGCGGCGGCGTCAGTCAGCGCGCGCCGGGGCGGCCGGCGTCGGGCGGCAGCGGAAGCGAGCCGGCGCGAGGAGGAGACACAGGCGGGCGGCAGGCAGGCAGGCAGGCAGGCAGGCAGGCAGGCAGGTGGGCAGCAGCAGCGGCGTAGCGGGGACGCTTGGCTTGCCGCACGCCGACGACTACTTCGCGGTGAAGTGCGGAAGAAGAGTCCGACCGGACCAGCGTTGTGCGTGCGCCAAGCGCTCGGCGGCCGCAAGCGGCGGTCGACTGTTTCGAACATGGCAAAAGTGGCAGAAATCAACTTCGACATCGCGATTGCTCGCATCGATTCTCACTTGGAGATCGTCTGCAACGTTGCCGGACAAGCGCCGCGTCGGATAGTGTGAAAATGTAGAAAAAAGCAAAGCTTGTTACACGAAACGAGTTCGAAATCTAAGCTGCGAGGAGCGGCGGCGACAACGGTCGGGCGGCGGCGTCAGTCAGCGCGCGCCGGGGCGGCCGGCGTCGGGCGGCAGCGGAAGCGAGCCGGCGCGAGGAGGAGACACAGGCGGGCGGCAGGCAGGCAGGCAGGCAGGCAGGCAGGCAGGCAGGTGGGCAGCAGCAGCGGCGTAGCGGGGACGCTTGGCTTGCCGCACGCCGACGACTACTTCGCGGTGAAGTGCGGAAGAAGAGTCCGACCGGACCAGCGTTGTGCGTGCGCCAAGCGCTCGGCGGCCGCAAGCGGCGGTCGACTGTTTCGAACATGGCAAAAGTGGCAGAAATCAACTTCGACATCGCGATTGCTCGCATCGATTCTCACTTGGAGATCGTCTGCAACGTTGCCGGACAAGCGCCGCGTCGGATAGTGTGAAAATGTAGAAAAAAGCAAAGCTTGTTACACGAAACGAGTTCGAAATCTAAGCTGCGAGGAGCGGCGGCGACAACGGTCGGGCGGCGGCGTCAGTCAGCGCGCGCCGGGGCGGCCGGCGTCGGGCGGCAGCGGAAGCGAGCCGGCGCGAGGAGGAGACACAGGCGGGCGGCAGGCAGGCAGGCAGGCAGGCAGGCAGGCAGGCAGGTGGGCAGCAGCAGCGGCGTAGCGGGGACGCTTGGCTTGCCGCACGCCGACGACTACTTCGCGGTGAAGTGCGGAAGAAGAGTCCGACCGGACCAGCGTTGTGCGTGCGCCAAGCGCTCGGCGGCCGCAAGCGGCGGTCGACTGTTTCGAACATGGCAAAAGTGGCAGAAATCAACTTCGACATCGCGATTGCTCGCATCGATTCTCACTTGGAGATCGTCTGCAACGTTGCCGGACAAGCGCCGCGTCGGATAGTGTGAAAATGTAGAAAAAAGCAAAGCTTGTTACACGAAACGAGTTCGAAATCTAAGCTGCGAGGAGCGGCGGCGACAACGGTCGGGCGGCGGCGTCAGTCAGCGCGCGCCGGGGCGGCCGGCGTCGGGCGGCAGCGGAAGCGAGCCGGCGCGAGGAGGAGACACAGGCGGGCGGCAGGCAGGCAGGCAGGCAGGCAGGCAGGCAGGCAGGTGGGCAGCAGCAGCGGCGTAGCGGGGACGCTTGGCTTGCCGCACGCCGACGACTACTTCGCGGTGAAGTGCGGAAGAAGAGTCCGACCGGACCAGCGTTGTGCGTGCGCCAAGCGCTCGGCGGCCGCAAGCGGCGGTCGACTGTTTCGAACATGGCAAAAGTGGCAGAAATCAACTTCGACATCGCGATTGCTCGCATCGATTCTCACTTGGAGATCGTCTGCAACGTTGCCGGACAAGCGCCGCGTCGGATAGTGTGAAAATGTAGAAAAAAGCAAAGCTTGTTACACGAAACGAGTTCGAAATCTAAGCTGCGAGGAGCGGCGGCGACAACGGTCGGGCGGCGGCGTCAGTCAGCGCGCGCCGGGGCGGCCGGCGTCGGGCGGCAGCGGAAGCGAGCCGGCGCGAGGAGGAGACACAGGCGGGCGGCAGGCAGGCAGGCAGGCAGGCAGGCAGGCAGGCAGGTGGGCAGCAGCAGCGGCGTAGCGGGGACGCTTGGCTTGCCGCACGCCGACGACTACTTCGCGGTGAAGTGCGGAAGAAGAGTCCGACCGGACCAGCGTTGTGCGTGCGCCAAGCGCTCGGCGGCCGCAAGCGGCGGTCGACTGTTTCGAACATGGCAAAAGTGGCAGAAATCAACTTCGACATCGCGATTGCTCGCATCGATTCTCACTTGGAGATCGTCTGCAACGTTGCCGGACAAGCGCCGCGTCGGATAGTGTGAAAATGTAGAAAAAAGCAAAGCTTGTTACACGAAACGAGTTCGAAATCTAAGCTGCGAGGAGCGGCGGCGACAACGGTCGGGCGGCGGCGTCAGTCAGCGCGCGCCGGGGCGGCCGGCGTCGGGCGGCAGCGGAAGCGAGCCGGCGCGAGGAGGAGACACAGGCGGGCGGCAGGCAGGCAGGCAGGCAGGCAGGCAGGCAGGCAGGTGGGCAGCAGCAGCGGCGTAGCGGGGACGCTTGGCTTGCCGCACGCCGACGACTACTTCGCGGTGAAGTGCGGAAGAAGAGTCCGACCGGACCAGCGTTGTGCGTGCGCCAAGCGCTCGGCGGCCGCAAGCGGCGGTCGACTGTTTCGAACATGGCAAAAGTGGCAGAAATCAACTTCGACATCGCGATTGCTCGCATCGATTCTCACTTGGAGATCGTCTGCAACGTTGCCGGACAAGCGCCGCGTCGGATAGTGTGAAAATGTAGAAAAAAGCAAAGCTTGTTACACGAAACGAGTTCGAAATCTAAGCTGCGAGGAGCGGCGGCGACAACGGTCGGGCGGCGGCGTCAGTCAGCGCGCGCCGGGGCGGCCGGCGTCGGGCGGCAGCGGAAGCGAGCCGGCGCGAGGAGGAGACACAGGCGGGCGGCAGGCAGGCAGGCAGGCAGGCAGGCAGGCAGGCAGGTGGGCAGCAGCAGCGGCGTAGCGGGGACGCTTGGCTTGCCGCACGCCGACGACTACTTCGCGGTGAAGTGCGGAAGAAGAGTCCGACCGGACCAGCGTTGTGCGTGCGCCAAGCGCTCGGCGGCCGCAAGCGGCGGTCGACTGTTTCGAACATGGCAAAAGTGGCAGAAATCAACTTCGACATCGCGATTGCTCGCATCGATTCTCACTTGGAGATCGTCTGCAACGTTGCCGGACAAGCGCCGCGTCGGATAGTGTGAAAATGTAGAAAAAAGCAAAGCTTGTTACACGAAACGAGTTCGAAATCTAAGCTGCGAGGAGCGGCGGCGACAACGGTCGGGCGGCGGCGTCAGTCAGCGCGCGCCGGGGCGGCCGGCGTCGGGCGGCAGCGGAAGCGAGCCGGCGCGAGGAGGAGACACAGGCGGCGGCGGCAGGCAGGCAGGCAGGCAGGCAGGCAGGCAGGCAGGTGGGCAGCAGCAGCGGCGTAGCGGGGACGCTTGGCTTGCCGCACGCCGACGACTACTTCGCGGTGAAGTGCGGAAGAAGAGTCCGACCGGACCAGCGTTGTGCGTGCGCCAAGCGCTCGGCGGCCGCAAGCGGCGGTCGACTGTTTCGAACATGGCAAAAGTGGCAGAAATCAACTTCGACATCGCGATTGCTCGCATCGATTCTCACTTGGAGATCGTCTGCAACGTTGCCGGACAAGCGCCGCGTCGGATAGTGTGAAAATGTAGAAAAAAGCAAAGCTTGTTACACGAAACGAGTTCGAAATCTAAGCTGCGAGGAGCGGCGGCGACAACGGTCGGGCGGCGGCGTCAGTCAGCGCGCGCCGGGGCGGCCGGCGTCGGGCGGCAGCGGAAGCGAGCCGGCGCGAGGAGGAGACACAGGCGGGCGGCAGGCAGGCAGGCAGGCAGGCAGGCAGGCAGGCAGGTGGGCAGCAGCAGCGGCGTAGCGGGGACGCTTGGCTTGCCGCACGCCGACGACTACTTCGCGGTGAAGTGCGGAAGAAGAGTCCGACCGGACCAGCGTTGTGCGTGCGCCAAGCGCTCGGCGGCCGCAAGCGGCGGTCGACTGTTTCGAACATGGCAAAAGTGGCAGAAATCAACTTCGACATCGCGATTGCTCGCATCGATTCTCACTTGGAGATCGTCTGCAACGTTGCCGGACAAGCGCCGCGTCGGATAGTGTGAAAATGTAGAAAAAAGCAAAGCTTGTTACACGAAACGAGTTCGAAATCTAAGCTGCGAGGAGCGGCGGCGACAACGGTCGGGCGGCGGCGTCAGTCAGCGCGCGCCGGGGCGGCCGGCGTCGGGCGGCAGCGGAAGCGAGCCGGCGCGAGGAGGAGACACAGGCGGGCGGCAGGCAGGCAGGCAGGCAGGCAGGCAGGCAGGCAGGTGGGCAGCAGCAGCGGCGTAGCGGGGACGCTTGGCTTGCCGCACGCCGACGACTACTTCGCGGTGAAGTGCGGAAGAAGAGTCCGACCGGACCAGCGTTGTGCGTGCGCCAAGCGCTCGGCGGCCGCAAGCGGCGGTCGACTGTTTCGAACATGGCAAAAGTGGCAGAAATCAACTTCGACATCGCGATTGCTCGCATCGATTCTCACTTGGAGATCGTCTGCAACGTTGCCGGACAAGCGCCGCGTCGGATAGTGTGAAAATGTAGAAAAAAGCAAAGCTTGTTACACGAAACGAGTTCGAAATCTAAGCTGCGAGGAGCGGCGGCGACAACGGTCGGGCGGCGGCGTCAGTCAGCGCGCGCCGGGGCGGCCGGCGTCGGGCGGCAGCGGAAGCGAGCCGGCGCGAGGAGGAGACACAGGCGGGCGGCAGGCAGGCAGGCAGGCAGGCAGGCAGGCAGGCAGGTGGGCAGCAGCAGCGGCGTAGCGGGGACGCTTGGCTTGCCGCACGCCGACGACTACTTCGCGGTGAAGTGCGGAAGAAGAGTCCGACCGGACCAGCGTTGTGCGTGCGCCAAGCGCTCGGCGGCCGCAAGCGGCGGTCGACTGTTTCGAACATGGCAAAAGTGGCAGAAATCAACTTCGACATCGCGATTGCTCGCATCGATTCTCACTTGGAGATCGTCTGCAACGTTGCCGGACAAGCGCCGCGTCGGATAGTGTGAAAATGTAGAAAAAAGCAAAGCTTGTTACACGAAACGAGTTCGAAATCTAAGCTGCGAGGAGCGGCGGCGACAACGGTCGGGCGGCGGCGTCAGTCAGCGCGCGCCGGGGCGGCCGGCGTCGGGCGGCAGCGGAAGCGAGCCGGCGCGAGGAGGAGACACAGGCGGGCGGCAGGCAGGCAGGCAGGCAGGCAGGCAGGCAGGCAGGTGGGCAGCAGCAGCGGCGTAGCGGGGACGCTTGGCTTGCCGCACGCCGACGACTACTTCGCGGTGAAGTGCGGAAGAAGAGTCCGACCGGACCAGCGTTGTGCGTGCGCCAAGCGCTCGGCGGCCGCAAGCGGCGGTCGACTGTTTCGAACATGGCAAAAGTGGCAGAAATCAACTTCGACATCGCGATTGCTCGCATCGATTCTCACTTGGAGATCGTCTGCAACGTTGCCGGACAAGCGCCGCGTCGGATAGTGTGAAAATGTAGAAAAAAGCAAAGCTTGTTACACGAAACGAGTTCGAAATCTAAGCTGCGAGGAGCGGCGGCGACAACGGTCGGGCGGCGGCGTCAGTCAGCGCGCGCCGGGGCGGCCGGCGTCGGGCGGCAGCGGAAGCGAGCCGGCGCGAGGAGGAGACACAGGCGGGCGGCAGGCAGGCAGGCAGGCAGGCAGGCAGGCAGGCAGGTGGGCAGCAGCAGCGGCGTAGCGGGGACGCTTGGCTTGCCGCACGCCGACGACTACTTCGCGGTGAAGTGCGGAAGAAGAGTCCGACCGGACCAGCGTTGTGCGTGCGCCAAGCGCTCGGCGGCCGCAAGCGGCGGTCGACTGTTTCGAACATGGCAAAAGTGGCAGAAATCAACTTCGACATCGCGATTGCTCGCATCGATTCTCACTTGGAGATCGTCTGCAACGTTGCCGGACAAGCGCCGCGTCGGATAGTGTGAAAATGTAGAAAAAAGCAAAGCTTGTTACACGAAACGAGTTCGAAATCTAAGCTGCGAGGAGCGGCGGCGACAACGGTCGGGCGGCGGCGTCAGTCAGCGCGCGCCGGGGCGGCCGGCGTCGGGCGGCAGCGGAAGCGAGCCGGCGCGAGGAGGAGACACAGGCGGGCGGCAGGCAGGCAGGCAGGCAGGCAGGCAGGCAGGCAGGTGGGCAGCAGCAGCGGCGTAGCGGGGACGCTTGGCTTGCCGCACGCCGACGACTACTTCGCGGTGAAGTGCGGAAGAAGAGTCCGACCGGACCAGCGTTGTGCGTGCGCCAAGCGCTCGGCGGCCGCAAGCGGCGGTCGACTGTTTCGAACATGGCAAAAGTGGCAGAAATCAACTTCGACATCGCGATTGCTCGCATCGATTCTCACTTGGAGATCGTCTGCAACGTTGCCGGACAAGCGCCGCGTCGGATAGTGTGAAAATGTAGAAAAAAGCAAAGCTTGTTACACGAAACGAGTTCGAAATCTAAGCTGCGAGGAGCGGCGGCGACAACGGTCGGGCGGCGGCGTCAGTCAGCGCGCGCCGGGGCGGCCGGCGTCGGGCGGCAGCGGAAGCGAGCCGGCGCGAGGAGGAGACACAGGCGGGCGGCAGGCAGGCAGGCAGGCAGGCAGGCAGGCAGGCAGGTGGGCAGCAGCAGCGGCGTAGCGGGGACGCTTGGCTTGCCGCACGCCGACGACTACTTCGCGGTGAAGTGCGGAAGAAGAGTCCGACCGGACCAGCGTTGTGCGTGCGCCAAGCGCTCGGCGGCCGCAAGCGGCGGTCGACTGTTTCGAACATGGCAAAAGTGGCAGAAATCAACTTCGACATCGCGATTGCTCGCATCGATTCTCACTTGGAGATCGTCTGCAACGTTGCCGGACAAGCGCCGCGTCGGATAGTGTGAAAATGTAGAAAAAAGCAAAGCTTGTTACACGAAACGAGTTCGAAATCTAAGCTGCGAGGAGCGGCGGCGACAACGGTCGGGCGGCGGCGTCAGTCAGCGCGCGCCGGGGCGGCCGGCGTCGGGCGGCAGCGGAAGCGAGCCGGCGCGAGGAGGAGACACAGGCGGGCGGCAGGCAGGCAGGCAGGCAGGCAGGCAGGCAGGCAGGTGGGCAGCAGCAGCGGCGTAGCGGGGACGCTTGGCTTGCCGCACGCCGACGACTACTTCGCGGTGAAGTGCGGAAGAAGAGTCCGACCGGACCAGCGTTGTGCGTGCGCCAAGCGCTCGGCGGCCGCAAGCGGCGGTCGACTGTTTCGAACATGGCAAAAGTGGCAGAAATCAACTTCGACATCGCGATTGCTCGCATCGATTCTCACTTGGAGATCGTCTGCAACGTTGCCGGACAAGCGCCGCGTCGGATAGTGTGAAAATGTAGAAAAAAGCAAAGCTTGTTACACGAAACGAGTTCGAAATCTAAGCTGCGAGGAGCGGCGGCGACAACGGTCGGGCGGCGGCGTCAGTCAGCGCGCGCCGGGGCGGCCGGCGTCGGGCGGCAGCGGAAGCGAGCCGGCGCGAGGAGGAGACACAGGCGGGCGGCAGGCAGGCAGGCAGGCAGGCAGGCAGGCAGGCAGGTGGGCAGCAGCAGCGGCGTAGCGGGGACGCTTGGCTTGCCGCACGCCGACGACTACTTCGCGGTGAAGTGCGGAAGAAGAGTCCGACCGGACCAGCGTTGTGCGTGCGCCAAGCGCTCGGCGGCCGCAAGCGGCGGTCGACTGTTTCGAACATGGCAAAAGTGGCAGAAATCAACTTCGACATCGCGATTGCTCGCATCGATTCTCACTTGGAGATCGTCTGCAACGTTGCCGGACAAGCGCCGCGTCGGATAGTGTGAAAATGTAGAAAAAAGCAAAGCTTGTTACACGAAACGAGTTCGAAATCTAAGCTGCGAGGAGCGGCGGCGACAACGGTCGGGCGGCGGCGTCAGTCAGCGCGCGCCGGGGCGGCCGGCGTCGGGCGGCAGCGGAAGCGAGCCGGCGCGAGGAGGAGACACAGGCGGGCGGCAGGCAGGCAGGCAGGCAGGCAGGCAGGCAGGCAGGTGGGCAGCAGCAGCGGCGTAGCGGGGACGCTTGGCTTGCCGCACGCCGACGACTACTTCGCGGTGAAGTGCGGAAGAAGAGTCCGACCGGACCAGCGTTGTGCGTGCGCCAAGCGCTCGGCGGCCGCAAGCGGCGGTCGACTGTTTCGAACATGGCAAAAGTGGCAGAAATCAACTTCGACATCGCGATTGCTCGCATCGATTCTCACTTGGAGATCGTCTGCAACGTTGCCGGACAAGCGCCGCGTCGGATAGTGTGAAAATGTAGAAAAAAGCAAAGCTTGTTACACGAAACGAGTTCGAAATCTAAGCTGCGAGGAGCGGCGGCGACAACGGTCGGGCGGCGGCGTCAGTCAGCGCGCGCCGGGGCGGCCGGCGTCGGGCGGCAGCGGAAGCGAGCCGGCGCGAGGAGGAGACACAGGCGGGCGGCAGGCAGGCAGGCAGGCAGGCAGGCAGGCAGGCAGGTGGGCAGCAGCAGCGGCGTAGCGGGGACGCTTGGCTTGCCGCACGCCGACGACTACTTCGCGGTGAAGTGCGGAAGAAGAGTCCGACCGGACCAGCGTTGTGCGTGCGCCAAGCGCTCGGCGGCCGCAAGCGGCGGTCGACTGTTTCGAACATGGCAAAAGTGGCAGAAATCAACTTCGACATCGCGATTGCTCGCATCGATTCTCACTTGGAGATCGTCTGCAACGTTGCCGGACAAGCGCCGCGTCGGATAGTGTGAAAATGTAGAAAAAAGCAAAGCTTGTTACACGAAACGAGTTCGAAATCTAAGCTGCGAGGAGCGGCGGCGACAACGGTCGGGCGGCGGCGTCAGTCAGCGCGCGCCGGGGCGGCCGGCGTCGGGCGGCAGCGGAAGCGAGCCGGCGCGAGGAGGAGACACAGGCGGGCGGCAGGCAGGCAGGCAGGCAGGCAGGCAGGCAGGCAGGTGGGCAGCAGCAGCGGCGTAGCGGGGACGCTTGGCTTGCCGCACGCCGACGACTACTTCGCGGTGAAGTGCGGAAGAAGAGTCCGACCGGACCAGCGTTGTGCGTGCGCCAAGCGCTCGGCGGCCGCAAGCGGCGGTCGACTGTTTCGAACATGGCAAAAGTGGCAGAAATCAACTTCGACATCGCGATTGCTCGCATCGATTCTCACTTGGAGATCGTCTGCAACGTTGCCGGACAAGCGCCGCGTCGGATAGTGTGAAAATGTAGAAAAAAGCAAAGCTTGTTACACGAAACGAGTTCGAAATCTAAGCTGCGAGGAGCGGCGGCGACAACGGTCGGGCGGCGGCGTCAGTCAGCGCGCGCCGGGGCGGCCGGCGTCGGGCGGCAGCGGAAGCGAGCCGGCGCGAGGAGGAGACACAGGCGGGCGGCAGGCAGGCAGGCAGGCAGGCAGGCAGGCAGGCAGGTGGGCAGCAGCAGCGGCGTAGCGGGGACGCTTGGCTTGCCGCACGCCGACGACTACTTCGCGGTGAAGTGCGGAAGAAGAGTCCGACCGGACCAGCGTTGTGCGTGCGCCAAGCGCT
>CAXIWW010000425.1:70000-94982 GCA_964036315.1 Acanthosepion esculentum | reverse complement strand
GGAAGAGAGAGAAAGGGGAAAAGAGAGAGAAGGACAAGAGAAAGACGGGGACAAAAGAGAGAAAGAGAGAGAGAGAAAGGAGGAAAGAGAGAGACATTTTTTCTGCTATAAAGTGGAAAAAACAAAAAGAAGACATTTCAATTAATCTGTTTCTCAAGTTAAAAAAGAGAGAGAAAAGGGGGTGAGAGAGAGAAAAAGGGAGAAGAGAGAGAGAAAATGGGGAAAGAGAGAGAGAGAAAGGGACAAGAGAGAGAAAGGGGGAAAGAGAGAAAGGGGCTTTAAGAGAGAGAAAGACGGAGCCAAGAGAGAGAGAAAGAGGGGGACAAGAGACAGAAAGAAAGAGGGGGACAAGAGAGCAAAGCACATACTAAACAGGAAACAAGGGATAAACCTCCACTCATGTTCAACAAACATGGAAGGAGTACTGGACAGGTGATAGACAAACCTATCTTCATTTCTGTGTGTTCGTATGCATGAGCACGTCTATCTTGACCAAAAGCAAATAAAAACTGATATCAATGTTACAAAATAATTTCTGTTCAAAGTAATTGAAGACTAATTACGTGGTTGACATTCCAGTTGGGCTGGATACCAATGGCCATATTCACAGGCTGACCGTCTATGGTTATCCAAGGGAGTGAACCTGGAGTTATCACAGTGTAATTCAGCCACACTCCCATGAGGGATGTGGTCAGCGTAGGCATTATGGATGCTGATTCTGGAGTTGGTATTGTTGGCCAGTGGTGGACAAGGAACTGGAAAATAGAAAATAAAATAAAAAACATCAATGATGTTATCTATTGACATGGAATTCTCGTTACACAATCTTCAGATTCAATCTTATTCAACATTATCAATGAACACAATAGTGTTTATCATACAACATAAACAGAAGCTATACAAATGATAACACAGTTCTGAATTTATTCTACACATTATTCAAGTCAGTATCTTCATCTTTGTTGTTTTTCACATTTTAGCTGTGATTTTCTTCATTTTTCTCCAGTCTAAGTCATATGTAGTGATCTATAGATATCAACATAAACAACCAAAATTTGTTATCAAAACAACAATTGTGAGGATGTAAATGTCTCATTAAATAATAAATCATCTCAAAAATTGTTATTTATTATTATTATTATGTTTATTATTTTATTTCCTTTGATTTCTGGTATGTACTTATTTCTTTCTGGGTCCCGCCCAGAGACCTAAGGTCAGAAATGGCACCACTGAGAGAAAAAAAACAAAAACATATTTCACATAGATAAAAACCCTTTGTAAGGTGTAGCTGTACTTGTAAGAAGAATTTTTTGTATTTCTTTAAGGCATGGCTACCAAGAATCTCCTCAGTAAGCCTATTGGAATCTTTTCCAATCAATCCGAGGGCTCCAACTACAACAGGGATTGTTGATGTCCTCATGCGCCACATTTTTGAGATTTCGATTTCAAGGTCCTTGTATTTTGATACCTTTTCAAAGATCTTTAAAGATACATTGCAGTCTGCAGGGACTGCCATATCAATAAGGAGGTAATTCTTTTGTTTGTGGTCTCTAATAATGATGTCTGGGTAGTTAGCTTTGATTATTCTGTCTGTGTGTATTGTGTAGTCCCATAAAATTGTTACAGGTCTTATCTCCATGACTGGGTCTGGGTGGTGTTCATACCAATTCATACAAATTATTATTATCTCCTTTTGAAAATATAATCACTTTTATTTTATAATTCAATCATTTGTTATGGGAATCACCTCTTTTGTTGTGAGGTATGGATGTTTTTCAGTAAATATTTAATAGCTCTTGATGTATTTGTCCCACAAATAATATTTGTCAGACTCATGGGAGTCTGGGTAAAAAAAATTGGAATAAAACATTGATTTTAAACATACAATTCATGTAATAAAAAAAGAAATTACATTAATATGTACACAATTGAAAGGAAAGGAAAAGATGTTAAAAACTTAGCGTGCATGTGTGTGTGTGTGTGTGTGTGTGTGTGTGTGTGTGTGTGTGTGTGTGTGTGTGCGTGTGTGTGTGTGTGCGTGTGTGTGTGTGTGTGTGTGTGTGCAAGAGTCAGTGATCAGCCATGTAGGGAAATGAACGTCACCCAGTGGGGATGTTCTCATCCACATTTTGCTACATCTTGGAAGAAAGAGGAAGGAAATATTAGTCTTTTTATTGTTTAAACAGCCTTAATAAACATTTGGCAAAGCCAAGTGGGGTAACCTAAACATTTCATTTTATAATTTGAACGTTTTATTTCTCTTTATAATAATTCAAACATTTTAAATTTTACATAATGAATTTTCAATTATGAAAGAAAAAAAATATTTTAATAAAGCTTATTTCTAAAGTTTTTTCCCCAAAATTTGAGAAAAATGAAACTTCCTTATCTGAAGATTTTGGATAAATTTGTTTTAAATGATTTCATATTGGAAACTATTTAGATATTTGCCAAATAAATAAATAATTATTTCTGTTAAATGAATCCAAAAATCAATAAATCAATTTGACATCAAATTTAGTTAAAGTTTAAAAACACTCACTTGGTTCACAGTTTAATTTGTCGACTGACCATTTGCCAAACTGACACACTGATTGTAAAATGCCACCGACTGGTCTGTACTTTGAAGAATCACATTTTAACTGGGCAGTGCTTCCGTGGGGGTAAGATGTCGCAGAATTGTTCAAAGATAGAACAGTTGCATTTGAGGGTAGAAGGTAAACATGTGGAGAAATGCTGCTATTTTGGAGAGTGGAACACATCTCTACAACCAAAGCAACAACCAAAATATCAACCTTTTGGAAATTAAAAAAAATCTGAGGTAATTTAACAATTTTAATGTCAATAAGAACTTTGCGCATCAAACAAAACTAAAACAAAATAATTTCTGCCTGAATTTCTGGGGCAAGGAGATATTTACATGAGTTACATTCAGACTAATGTCCTCATCTTTGTTGTTATTTTGTCTGAATTTCTGGGATGAGGAGTTATTTACATGATTTACATTCGAATTGACATCATCATCTTTGTTGTTATTAAGACAGTGTTTCAGACATTGTGCCCTTTGACCTTCTTCAGGTTATCTGTCTATCCAGTTAACTTTCAGAGAATTTTATGATAGGATAGAGGAACAAATAGAAAACATTTTATATATTTTGCTTTTATCTAAGTTTTATCAGAAATTAAATATGGAAGAAAAAGTTCTAGTATTTTTTATTTTTGTATTTGTTTTTCATTGGTTAAGTAGACCTCGTGTATTTGTCTTGTCCACTAGTGTTCGTGTGTATAATTCTTGTGTGATTGTCTATCATAATTCTAGTTGGTCTATGCATAATTTGGTTGATAATATATTTTAACTTTAAACAACACACAAAGGGTTGATATACCATCAAAATTAATCAATACTAATAGATATTAGTTTTTCTTTTTACAATCATTGGTTTTCTTTTTTCATTTAGTAGTTTTCCACTTTTTAATTTAAAAAAAAATATTTTTTCATTCATTTCCCAACTCTTTTCCCATACATTTAATGATGGCCAAATAATCAATTTAAATGCACTCTGAAAATCATTTTCATACTTACTCTTTTCACATCTGGGAATTTTTGGGATCCATTTGCCATAATGACAACCAATCAGTTTCTCCCCATGCATTTGATGGTGTGAATCACAAAAGGCTTCAATAAATATCCCATGAGTTAACTGCTCATCTCTTATTGGCCAATGGTTTCTAAACAGGAAATAGCCATTAGGTAGATGTGGAAGGATACACATATCTGAAAAAGAGGAATTATGAGAAATATCAATTGAAACCAAGGAGAAGAATTGACAAAAATATACAATTCACAATATTGTGTGGGTTTTACATGTACTGTTAAAACTACAGATTGATTTCTCTGTCAAAATTTTTCAGAGGTATATTAAATTTTAATCTGTGTTTATTTGTAGCAAATTTATTTTGATGCAAGTCTGTAAGATTAATTTGAAATGACAATAAGAACTGTGGTCTTAGTAAAAAGACTAAAAACTCAACTTAAAATTCACACAAAACAGGACTTGATGTTGAAAGTCCTGTCCTTGCAATATTCACTTTAACATTCTCCTTACAAAACTATTTTGGCTTGTAGATCAATATCGGGGCATGAGGACCATTCGATATTTCATTTAGCATTCTACCAACTGAGCTTTTTCAGCTCATAAATAACAATATAGGTATTACTATTGCTTATTATTACTAGCCAAAGAATGATATACTTACTTGGCAAGCAATCCAGTTCTGCTGGTAACCAATGGCCCAGAATGCAAATGGCTGTTCCAAATCCATTTTTGGGGGAGTGACCAGATGGGCAGTTTATTGAAACCTGTGAACCATGTGACCACTGTCCATATAGTCTGTTACCCAAAGTGCTTATTGAGTAATTGCTAAGTCTTTTAGGTGCTGAACATTCATCTGAAAATATTGGGTATTTTGATTTGTGAATTTAATCAAGAGTTTTGTTTTCTTTTAAGCATCGTTGCTACGAAACAATTTCTGAAACTAGTTTTAGAAATATTTAAAGCCATGAAAAAAGAACTGTTCAATTATTTTAACTGATGAAAAAGAGTGGCAGACAATAGTTAAAGTCAAATATACATATAGTTTAAATGAAGGAAAAAAAGAAAATGGAATGTTGCTTATCCCGTGATGAGGGGAAAAAAGCAGTGACAAGTGATTTCATTTATAGAAAGATCTTATGGCAAACTGGGGAAAAAACAAATTACCACCGTTTAATGGATGTGATATAGTCACGTGGATAAAGAAGGTGGAATTGGTCAGCAAGCTTCAAAAAGTGCCAGACATTGCTAGTTTCTTTCCACTTTTTCTTGAAATGAGTGACGAGGACTAGTTGGATGAGGACATGATAGAGATCAAACTGAAGAAAGCATTCACGGAAGGGCTCTTTGAAGCTTATGAAGAGCTCAAGAGAGTGAAATGGAAATTAGTGGATGTCTATGCCAACAATATCCAAAGGTTGACAGGGTTGGTAGGATATCTAGGGAGAGGATTAGATCAGATGGCAAAACTAGATTTTTTGTGACAGGTTTCCTGGATAACGTATCTGTGGCTCTGCAACAAGTGCCTGATATGGAAAAGATGGACGTCTGCAAAATGATACCAGCTGCAAGGCTTTTGGTCAGAAAAAGATTTCAGGAGCCTAGAACAGTGGCAGTGATTGCACAAAGCATGGAACCAAAAGAAAACAGAGGTCATATGGAATCATCGAGCTTTAGGTGCTGTAGATGCCTGGGATTGCACCTAATTATAGCCTGTAAGGAGCCACCGAGACCAAAAGTAATGTACACTATAATTGCAAGAGATTGGGGCATATTGCAAGGAATTGCTGTCAGGCTCAGGGAAATGAGCAAGGAAGAGCTTCTGTGCCAGTAGCTACTCCATCAACAGTACCAATGTCTACCAATCATAGAAGTGTCAGTGGGTGGGGTGTGATAGCAGCAGCCCTTGTTGACACCAGCTGCACAACCACTTTACTTAATCTCAATCTTGTGAGCGGATAAAGTGGGAGTCGTACTGAGAAAGCAGTTGATGGAAGGGGAGTAAAATGTAAAGGAGCCTGGCAGGCGGAGATAAAATTAGATGGAGCAAGGATAAAAATGGAGACAATTATTGTTGATCTCATCATTGACAGGACTGACATTGTTGTTGGAATAAATGTAATCAATAAGTTGGGAGGTGTTACTGTAAAAAATGGTGAGGTGAAGTTTGGAGAGATGCATTGTGCGGCAGCTGCCCAAATTCTGAACTCTTTCAAAATTGAAGACAAGAACTTCACAGCAGAGTTTGATGGAAAGAAATGGACAAAGGAATGGAATTGGATAGGAGAGTCTCCAGTATTAAAAATAAGGTGGAATACTACAAGAATTCTTTGAAAGAAGAAAAAAAGAGTAGAGTTTGAGAAGGAGGTGGAAAGATGGATTATGGAGGGTATTCTCTTGCCGTGAAAAGGTGAAATAAAAGGGGTGTTATCATTTTTGGTAGTGGTCCAAGCTACAAAAGGAAAAATCAGGCCAATACTAGACTTTCAGGAGTTCAACCATTATGTAGAGGGCCATACTGGGAGCAACATAATTGATGTGTATGATGAAACGATGAGAAAGTGGAGGCAGTTGGCAGGAGGAACTACAATCACGGACCTTAAGTCAATCTACCTGCAGTTACACATTGGGGAGAAATTATGGCAGTGCCAGCTGGGACACTATCAGTACACTTACTGCATGACTCGGTTGGGTTTTGAACTCAATGCTGTATGCTGTACCATAAATTATGAGAGCAGTCCTAAAAAATGTGCTGATGATGAGCAATAAGACAAAAGAAGCCACTGATTTGTACATTGACATCATGATAGATATAACAAAGGTCCCAACAGAGGAAGTGGCGGACCATCTTTTCAAACCACCATATTCATGAGAAAATTGATGTTTTCATTACTTTATTTGCTAAGCACCAAATGATTTTAATTTTATAACATCCACCTTTTGAAATTCACACCTTGTCTTCATTTTGTTCTCCACACATTGCTGTTAAGTAATATTTGATTTCCAGCAATGTCCAATTCTTCTTCTTTAAAAAAAATAATTACAGAAGATGAAAATAACGATCGTTTGGAATTTCACTTAAACTTCTGACGTAAACATCAATTAAGTTTCATTTACAAAATTTTAAAACCAAAGAACGAATCCCCAAAATAAATGTTCCGATGAAAGATTAAAAAATATTCAAACAAAATGTTTACATCTATTGTGCTGAATGGAATTTTGGTGACATATAAAAAATATCAGAAAACAAATTCCAAGATGAAGAGAATCTGACTTAAGGTTGCCAATTCTGTGAAATAAAAGATTTTAGAAAATATATAGAAATAGTAATTTTCAACTTAATTTCTGTTGACACAAAAAACAATTGAAAATGACATTGATTTTTAACTTTCAAATTCAAACAAAGAGATAAATAAAAGACTAATCCTTTCTAATAAAATATGATTGGCAACCTTAGTCTTATTCAAGCAAAAAGTCAATTCTGAATAATCTGAAAATATCAAATTATTGACTTACTTTCTTTACATTCAATGTTGGTGAAGTTGGAAAATACTCCAAATTCACAGTCAGAATAATTAATCCCAATAATATGATATCCAGGGTCACAGGATGCAAACATTCTTTCTCCATGGAGTAATTGATTGCCTGGTGTAAGAATACTGCCATAATGTTTGTAAAAACCATGAGGCAAGTCCAAAATCAGACATGGCTCTTTAAAAAAAATAGGAAAAAAGGTCATGAGAATAAAAAGTGACACTACTTTTGATTTTATTGTATAAATTATATCAACAAACACTTGATAAATTACACAGCAAGCAATTTAAAAGACAAGAGATATAATTTTTCTATTTAAAATGTATAGTGCAATAAAAGAAAACACTTGTGGAAAGTTGAGTAATCTTTGTAGCGTGTAGAAATACACCCTGTAGACTTTTAGTCATTGTGGGTGATAATGAAAAAGAATTTCTGACAAGCAAATTAATATCTGAGAATCATATTAACGTTGGAGAGAGAAAGACGAGCAAAAGAATAAAGTTTCTTCTATCAAATAAAGAAAGCACGTCACATGATTTTGAGCAGAAGCACAGGATAATTTCTGCCTGAATTTCTGCGATGAGGAGTTGTCATTATTTATATTATTTACAGTCAGACTAATGTCTTTATTTTACAATCATAATATTTTGGCAAGTGTGTCCTTCATCAGGTGTATGGGGATCTGGGTAACTTCCGGGGGAAGGAATGAAATGGTGGCAGAGGAAGCCAAGATTGACAGCAAGGCTTCAGCAGGAGACAATAAGAACACTAGATTTAAGGCTCTGAATTCAAGCTTTAGGATTGTTCCACATGACAATAATCTACAGAATTAGAGTGTTTATTTGTGAAATTGGGGGCATAGTTATTGTTCAGTCCTTGGGTAGAACAGAGTCAGAGGAAAGAGAATGAGCAATAACTGATCAGTGCTTAAAAAATGAGAAAGATATTTTTAGACATGGACAGTAGAACGAAAAGAATCTATCCCTATAGATTAAATAATAGTTTCAATTTGAATTTCCCTGCTGGCTACCTGAAATAGGATAGAAGAGAGTACAACAGCCCAAATGTTGTGACAATAAAAACAAAGATGAGGATATTAGTCGAACCATGAATAATGTAAATAAAGGTAGAATATTTTAATGCTCCTTTTCTCTGTTTGATTGCCTTTCTTTATCTGACTGCAACTCTCAGTTGCTTTATATTTATACACATTTTCATGATTAAAGGCATATATTCCTGACATGCACTTAAGTCACATAACTAGATAACAGGTTTTACTTTCATTTGACCATGTGTAACCCAAACATATCCTTTTCAGTACACTGTTATAACCTTTTATGATAAAGCTACATTACTGAAAATATGACAGCAGTTACTTTTACAAAGGTACTACATTGGAAATAGTTTTAAATTTACAAAGTCAAAATAGAAAAGCTATAAAAATACATTGCTCACAAAATCTAATTAATTATTATCACTAATTTAAGAAGAAAATAAAAGTGTGACTTACTGGGTTTACATTTTGGTACTCGCGGAATCCATTTGTTGTTACGACATTCCACTTGTGTGACATTGTCTGCTGGCAAATGCGTTTCACGGTTGCAAATGACAGTCATTCTTTTGGCACCACCATGGCTATAAAAAGACACCTGAATGTCTTTACTGTTTTGCAAGGCCTTACAACCAGCTGCAATAGAAATAAAATTTAAATTTAATAAAATGTTAACTACTAATTTACTGCACAAAACATATCAGTTTTTATAAATTAGATGCAACATCCTTTTAATAGACATGGTTTTAATATGAATGCCAGAAAAAATTCAGTTATTTTTATTGTATTAAAATTTAGGATATCAAAAATCATTTCCAGTAAATAAAATAGAGTTTGAAATAGAAAAATTTTAGTAGAAAATGTGAATTTAAAGTTTTTGTTGGCTTACAAAAAAAACTTGTGAATATTTGTGAGATTTTCTATGGTACATAAAATGTTTATGAGAATCCTTTATTTTCTTAACTATGACTTATAAATACATATGAATATCTAAACTGTTTTGTCTTCATTATATTTTTATTTTTTCACTATTTTGATGTTTCAAAGACAGTATTTTCGGACATTGTGCACAACTGAACCTCATTGATTTATCTCTTCTACAACAAAAGTTTCATTATTTCTTAAATAAAATTGGAAAATTGCAGAATTTATAAAATTTTCTCCTTAATTGTCTCTATATTTTCATGTATAAGTTTCGGTCGGGGATCTAATAACTGGGGTGGAAGGAGAAATTCTTTGTAAATTCTTAATTTAGGTGCATAGGTCAAAATAAGTTGGTACCACTAGTACCTTTCTGTTTTAACACAGAAGTGAAGTTGGGGCATAGGTCAGGGGGTGATCGGCATGAAGTATAAAAACTTTAAGAAAAAAAAAATGGAGGTTGACTCTCCTCAATTTATTAGTCATTTCAAGATTAGATCAAAATTCTTTATATTTGCATTGATATAAACATTTTACAATATTCGATGCCATTAAGTTTATTAAAATATTTTAGATAAGGGGTAAGCTCTTCCACAGATCGGATAGAGAATTAGACAAGATCTTAAATGTATTGAGGTTCATTGTCATAATTTTGCTTCCACAGAAACTTTTGACCAAACCTAATCTTGCAGATTTCTTTCTTAGCACTAAATCTGTTTTCTTTTTTTGTTACCCTCTCAGACAGAATACTGGATTTCCTGTCTGTTAAAATCTGATTTAAAAATGTTTTTTACAATAATATTCACCCTGTACAAGGCCAAAAGGCCATTCGAGGCAGAGGGTTACAAAGTAAGATCACAGCTTGCACAGATATGTATGGAAAATAATGGTTAACCATAACTTGGACAAATTAAGACTGAAGTGATTAGGGAAGTAACCCCTTGGGAGTCGGTTCCACAAGGCAGTGGTTGATGGGAAGAAGCTGCTTAAGTGGAATTTACATCTCACTCCATTTTCAGCCTGATCTGGCTTTTGTTGGTGTGAACATTTTTTCACTTGAGGTCTGGGCTAAGTTTAAATCCCAATAGGTGCTCAAGGCATGGAGCCTCCCTGAAGGAACATCTGTTCATTGCAATTGGTGAAAGTTCTGAGTCCACTTGGCAATGGTGGAAGGTAACTAGTTTGGTTTTTGAGGCATTGAATGTGACTAGCCAGTTTTTTTCCCCAACTGAGCTGTTAGAGCTAGGTCAGAAGAGAGATCAGCTGCCCAGCTCTGGTCATCAAGGATTTTGGAAGTGCATTCATATACCATTGTATCATCAGCATAGATATTCACAAATGCTCAGAATATACTCTTAGGCAGATTATTTGTGTAGAGTAGAAAGAGGGCTGGACTGAGAAGCACACCTTGAGGGATGCCCATATTGATTGCCTGGGACTCAGAGGACTGGCCATTAACAACTACCATGATGGACCTAATTATTAAGAAGGACTTTATAACTGAGAAAACTCTTCCAGTGATTCCTAGAGAGCTTGAGCAGTAACCCTTTATGCCGCACCTTGTAAAAAGCCTTTTAAATATTTAACGCAATCGTCCTTGGGATGTATTTGTTGTCAAATGTCTCACTAATTCTGTGAGTAATCACAGTTAGGATATCAGAAGTGAACCGGGCAGATTGAAATCTGTATTCCTTGTCGCTCAAGAGGTTGTTCCTATTGAGGTGATCGACAACTTTCTTATTGATTATAGCTTCAAAGATTTTGCTAATGACACCGGGGAGACTGATGGGTCTATACTGTGAGGCTACTGTTGATCTCATCATTGACAGGACTGACATTGTTGTTGGAATAAATGTAATCAATAAGTTGGGAGGTGTTACTGTAACATCTGTTCATTGCAATTGGTGAAAGTTTCTTATATTATATATTTCTTATAATATATTATTTTTTTTTTTAATTCTTGACCCTAATCTGTTATGGCAAATCAGATTAAAATTTTTAAGCTCACTACACTTGACTTTTAAAATTGTCAGTCAAGACTTACCATACTCAGTCCTAATTGGAGTAGATAGGTTTCCCTACTCTCTGGACAATACTCCTCCTACGTTTATTGAACAGGATTAGTGATTTTTCTCGTTTCCAGTTTATGATGTGGTTTTCCAGTTCCTTTCTTCTATGGCCGTGATTTTAAATGTCTTAACTTTGTTATGATCTTCACTGATTAGTAGCTGTGATTTTTCATCTTGAGAGTACCAAGTTGGCAGTTTCTTACTTGTTACGTTCTGACTAATAGCAAGGAGCTTGTACTCTTTGATAGTGCATAGAGGGGCCGTTCTGGTCAACAGTTGCATAATATCAGTGTATTTGTAGTGCCATGGATAGGTGTCCCTGCCTGTACTTCCAGTGAGCAACACCGAGACCACATTATGCTTTAGTTTTAGCTACCTTCCTGCCTTAGATGAGACACAGTGATAATCATTTGGGCATTTTTCTCCTTAAAAGTAAAGGTAAAAGTTTCTCATAAAAATAAGTGTAAACCAGTAAGCAAAAAAAGAATTTTAAAAAATCACTTAGCTGCCTCAATCTTTCTTTCTTTCTTCAATATTTGTAGCGTTCATACCATTTTCTGTAGTGTAGAATCTGGATATTCTTTTTTCTGGAAACATTCTTCAGATATCTTTGCACTTTGCAAAACTAATTTAAACTTTTCTATCTCTACCCCTGTTTCAGGTTATCTTCGTCTTTGTCAAAAAGATTCTAGGATACAAATTCAAGGCCTTGTTGAAAATCTTGCAATGGCAAGCGAATCATCATTTGAGCCCCCAGATAATTCTTTCATATTACACCCTGTTAGCTATCTCATTTCCCCATAGTGTTCCCTTTCTCAGGACTGTAACCTATTAATAAAATATCTGACAGTATGGAAATTACACTCAGCATGCTTCTTTACTAAATTTGTTCCTTACCTCTTCTCTTGGCTCAAGCGTCACAATTCTGTTTTTTTGGCAGTTCAGATCAAACCGTAATATCTGTTGATATTTCTTCTGAGTCATCTATTAGACATGAACCCTATTCATAAAAATTTTCTGTTACCAGAATAACAATTGGGATAACATTTCATGATTTTCTGCATGATGCTCCATGGAGTGAAATTTTTAATCTTCCTATTGAAAATGATGCCACAGAAGTTTCTTCTTGGGTAAAATCTGGCATCAATGCTTTTGTATCATCTCAGAAATCCCATGTGAAACCAATATGTTCTCTTTAGCTTAAACCCGCTAGAGCCCACTGGAATCACTTTTCCTGAATGTCTCAGCATGATAGTTCTGATTATAACGGAGACTTATTTGTGTTGGTTAGTAATAATTGTAAAGATGTCCTCAAAGAGGCTAAGTCTTTGTTTGTGCAATTGATGCTATCACCTCTAAACTGGATCCCCACAAAACATATGAACTTGATGTTATCCGTGCAATAGTCCTAAAGAAGTGTGCTCTTAGAATGTCTCCCGTTTGCTCTAAGCTCTACAATAAATGCCTTGCTGCTTCTTGCTTATCAGCTTGTTGAAAATATTCGGTAGTTTTTAAGAACTCTGGTGAACAACTTGATTCTTCTATCAACTTATTAGTATTCTATCTCATTTTGACAAAATACTAATCAACCGTGAATTTGTTAAGCATCTCACCTCATAGTGTCTTCTTTGAGATAGAGAAATGAAAGCCATATTGCTTAAGTCAACTGTTGTGTTGACAGATTCTTTTCAGGAATAACTGTTGTTTTGAATGGCCACTCTTCTAGATCTTTTTACATTAATATAGGTGTCCACCAGGGCTCTATTCTTGGATCTACTTTATTAATAATTTTCATCAATGATATTCCCATTGTTATCAGTCCTCAACACAGCATTTAAACTGATGATACAACTCTTTACTCCTGTCTTAATAGTAAATTTGATCGGTTAGAAAAATCAAATTAACAGCTGATCTTAAATCTGTTGTTAACTGGGGCAAGAAATGGCTTGTTAATTTTAATGCTGCCAGAATAAAACTGCTCTCTTAATCGTTTTCAAGAATCTTTTTTGCCTTCCATCAGTATGACTGATGCTAACCTCCAAGAGTGTGAGTCATTGTGCTCTCTCAGTCTAATGTTTTCTACTGATATTAAGTGAATTATATTACATCAATTGCTCTGTCTCTTTCTCTCCAGAATCTATCTTACATAAATTGGATAATCCTGCTACATCTGAGCTGGTGTGTCTGCTATGTACCTAGAAATTCTTGAAAAAAAATACAACGAAGAATCTGCAATGTTATTGGTCTTGACTTGTCAGCTTCAGTCACTTTCCCCATCACTAACAATGCTTCCCTGTGCCTTTTCTATAAATATTTTCATGGTAATTGTTCTGATGATCTTTCTTCTTTGGTATCTAGACTTTGTGGATTTAAGCAAAATACTAGATTGGTAGCTAAGTCTCAGTATTTTACAGTTGAAATGGCAAGATGTAACAAAAAGTTCTATGATAACAGTTTCTTTTCTCACACTTTTCACTAGTGAAACTCTAAATTCTTGCTTTCCATCTCCAATCATTAATTTCTCTCTCCTTGAATCTTGTTCCTTTATTGTTCTCTCTCCTCAATAATGTTTTTTTCCCAGAATCTTTCACTCTCGGTACCTCCCGCATCTTAATGGGTTCATTGCCTTGCTCGAGTTGAAATGATGGAAAAAAAAAATACCCTATCCTTTCTCATTATATCAGTCTATTATTTTAAAATTATTACAAAATGATTCTGAAAATCATATTTGTAAGTAATCACTGTGTCATTTTGTTTTAAGATTTCGGTGTTTATTCGCATCATCATTAGACTAAAAAATAATGACCAACAGAAAAACAAAAAACATGGTGGCTAATATCTGTGATGGAATCGGAATCTTTCATTTTTATGCCAGCAGAAAAACGGTGTGTCAAAAAAACAGTTTTTTCCCTTGACACCACTATTATTTTAACTAGCTTCACTCCTCAGTAATGTTTGTTTTAACAACCTAAACATGATGAAAGTGAATTTATACATTTTCTGTGTTCTTGAAAATTGACAAGAAAAATAATAAACACTATTTATTTATTAGATTATTTATTGGAATTGTTGGCAAAATATTGGCTATTTGCCAATCAATTCAAAGTTTATAAAATGGTAAATAAGGATTTCATTATAATTGACAAATTTTTATAATTTTGTAAATATTTATAAATTTATGAATAAAAAAATATCACTTTTGTATTTCTTTATAAACTGGTAAATGATAAATATTGTACTGCTTTTTTTTTTAATTGCGTTAGTTTTAGAATGTTATAAATTTAAAATTATTCTTGTAAATAAAAATAAGATTTATCTTCATAATTTTGAGGTTTGGACTTTGGTAACAAGCTGAATCTATTGCAACTGACTTCCCATGTCAAGAAGCAACCTCCCATGTCAAGAGTCAGTCACTGTAACAAAGTTTGATTATTTCTTTCGTCTGGTATACATTAAATTTTAAAATTGTCACATTTTATTTCTTTCTTCATTGCTGGCCATTCGATGTCAAAAAATAGTAAATATATTTCAAGCAAATATACAAATGTATTTTCAACAAACATAAGTAAACCATATTTAATATGACTGTATGTGTTTTGGTTTTAATTTTAAATAATTCTTAATTTCAATTTTCTGGATGTTGAACAGAATGGAAAAGGAAATGGTGCATTTTGAAACGAGCATGTTCCAGAGAATTAACAAAAAGCACAAAAAAACAAACGTGGATACATACAAATACATAGATATATATTTACACACATAGTTACATACATATATATTTACACATGTACATCCATATAGACAAATGTGTTTAGTGAATATCTTTTATAAGCTTAGTCTGCCCCATGCCCAAAGAGAGAAAAATAAAAGATAGTAATGTGTTATGCTATTCATTCAACAACTGAAATCTTAGCTTATTACCTGTGCTAAAATAGTAATGAATAAATGGTGGAAATAGAGCCTGTTTTATTATATAAAGCACACCTTGGTGGCCATTCATTTGAACAGGAATGTTCGAGTGGCAGTCAGCTAAACCTGGAAGCCCAATCCAAATCATTGTCATTATGACAAAGTGTAGGGGCAATTAAAAAAAAATGCACATTACATGTTGGGGAATATATTATACAGCTATCTACCAAGTAAATTTTTTCCCCTTGTGTGTGTGTGTATATATATATATATATATATATATATATATATATATATATATACAGACAGACAGACAGGCAGAGGGTGTCCATAAAGCTTGTGTGCACTTTAAAAAATTTATAACTTTATTTGTATTTGCGATAGAAATAATTTGTAAAAAGGATTAGAAAGAAGTAAATCTATATTTTTTAAGGTTTTATTGAAATTTTATTTAAGTTTCCACATGTCCTCCATCATTAGCAATACAAAGGGTAATAGGATTTTGCAGTTCACGGAAAACATTTGCCAACTGATTTACAGTAATGCCTGAAATCACATTAGTTATTTTAGCTATACTTAAAACTAGGTACATTAAACTTTATAACATTTTTTGCAGATTATTTCTATTGCAAATACAAATAAAGTTGTACATTTTTTGAAGTGCACACGAACTTTATGGACACTATATATATATATATATATATATATATATATATATATATATATATATACACACACAAGTTTGATTAAAAACAATCAACAAGGCCTGTCTGTTTAATTGTTTTTATTATATTTTTCCAATTTTCAGATAACGTGCTGAGTATTGGGCTTGAAATAACACTCAGCACCTTATCTGAAAATTGGAAAAAATACAATAAAAAAAAAAAAAAATTAAGCAGGCAGGCCTTCTTGATTGTTTTAAGAAGAACCATCAAAACTTGTTTGGATGAATACTTGCTGCCTAAATATACCATATATATATATATATATATATAAAATGTCATTCACATACAGGCCTGTTTTGCTGTATCACAGCTCATCAGTGTGACTAGACAACTAAATGCTCCTGAAAAAACTATTTGGGTTGAGCTCTTCAGGGACAAAAGTGAATTTGTAAACAGTGACTATTACTGCTGCTCATGCAAGACTCTTCGTGAAGACGAATCAAGTTCTCTGGTCACTGGTGTTTGTCTAAAAATAAATATATCTAAATTTGCCTTCATCCTTGCTGTGTGCCATTGGCTTAGGGGTAAAATCTCCGACTGATACCAAATCAGTTGGGTTTTGATCCCAGCTTGAGGCAATTGGATGTCTAGCCACACTGATGAGCTGTGAAACAGCTAAACAGTCTGTCTGTGGTTGACATATATATATATATATATATATATATATATATATATATATAGTACAGGTAATATATCTGTTATATAATCCAAGTGGATCCTAATAATATCAAATATTAAAACTGATCCACAAAGAGAGCTCAATGTATTTATTATAACAGAGCATATAAATTACACAGCAAAGAAATCCAAAATTACCTCATGTGAGAATAGATCTATGTCAGCCAATGCAAAGTATGTGGACGGACTGTACAGTTCATCCACCAGGGTTGAATAATGCGTGTGCATGTATTTATGAATACAGATGTTTTTTTTAATCATTTCACCCCAAGTAAAGCCATTGGAACACAAGAGGTTACTTGGTGTGAAAGAATATAAGAAAAAGAAAATCATTGTTAAGGAGAGAGGCTGAACGATAAAAGAACAAGCCTTAAGGAGACATTGCATTTACATTTTTGAAGGTCAAATCTGACTGGAAAACAAGAAGCCAGAAGCCCCAAGGACACATAGACAAGTGCATAAAAGCGTCGGTTGAAGTAACTCAAAAGTGACTTGACCCAAAGAGTTGAGAGTTCAAAACCTGGGTACAAACAGCAGAGATGAACAAAAACTTGAAGATTTGACTTACTAAAGGGAATTAACTAAAAACTGAGGTTTCCAGAAAAGGCATGCTACATGGAACTAGAACAATCTACTTCCACCCTTAGTGGACTAAAATGGTTCTTTTCAAAATTCCAACATATATCACCTGAAGAAGGCTGGCGCATACAATGGCCGAAATGTCATGAATATGACAAAGATGTAAATAGTTACAATATCTCATCTCAGAAATATAGACAGATGAAAACTCGAGAAAGGAGTTCCACAAGTGAAAAGTATGAGAGAAGAAAATGTTAGCATAGAACTTATGGCTACATCTTGCCAATTCATCTGGGAATTGAGGAAACCTTGTTGCCAATCTAGTACTGCACTTAAATTCATAAAAGAGAAAAACTGTTAGCATAAAATTTATGGTTACATCTAGCCATTTAAAAAAGATGAGGCCTAACTGCCAATCTAGTACTGCACTTAAATTCATAAAAGAGAAAAACTGTTAGCATAAAATTTATGGTTACATCTAGTCATTTAAAAAAGATGAGGCCTAACTGCCAATCTAGTACTGCACTTAAATTCATAAAAGAGAAAAACTGTTAGCATAAAATTTATGGTTACATCTAGCCATTTAAAAAAGATGAGGCCTAACTACCAATCTAGTACTGCACTTAAATTCATAAAGAGAAAAACTGTTAGCATAAAATTTATGGTTACATCTAGTCATTTAAAAAAGATGAGGCCTAACTGCCAATCTAGTACTGCACTTAAATTCATAAAAGAGAAAAACTGTTAGCATAAAATTTATGGTTACATCTAGCCATTTAAAAAAGATGAGGCCTAACTGCCAATCTAGTACTGCACTTAAATTTATGAAGTTGTGGTATGAAAGAGAAAATTCATCAGAACAATTGCCACATGAATATTGTAACCCCCCCCCCATGGTAATCAGGTAGTCAATTATGAAAGCATATATATATTAGATTCATATAATATATATATATATATATATATATATATCTCAGATTCATATTATATATTAGATTTATATAATTATTCATGAATTTCAGCTTTGAATATATGATTTTATTATAAATATTTACAATAACTTATTTGGTGGTGGCGGGTTTTTATGATTCACTTAGAGTTGTTCAACATAGATTTATTTACACTAAGTAATAAGTGAACTACTGATATTTACTTTTTAATTTCTGATATATAAAGATGTCACTGGTCAGAAAAAAGATAGAAGCTTAAAAGAGAGACCAGATATTGTAAAGTTATTGAATGGCGGGGAAACAACTCCAGAAAATGTGAAAGAAATTGACTGGAGATCAGAGAACAATCCAAAATGAAATTGAAAACATTGGCAAAATAAAAAGGAAAAAATGGGTTTAAAAATGTCAGAAAAAGAGATTTTATAAAGATTGAAAGAATAATGAGTATGAAAATTGGATTAGGCAGCAAGAAAGTATTTGCAAAAACTGTTTTCATGTATAGTGATTTTCCATGTATAGTGATTTTCCATGTATAGTGATTTTCCATGCATAGCTCAGATGTGGCACAAAGCTGAAAGTATGGGGCACCCAGTGAGGATCAAATTCACTACTCGGACATAATTGTTCTAGCAAGACAAGCTTGCTAACCATTACACCACCTCGAGGTGCCCTAGCTGGTTTCATGTATATAAACAAAAAAGATGTAGAATATTAAGAATGTTGACTGAAGACATGAAAACAAACGATATGATCTTTAAGTAAACATTACCAAGAGAAACATGCAAAAGTCACCCAAAGATATAAATAAAAACTGATTTCTTTACAGTATTTTTTATTGATGAATGTAGAGCTACATTGGACTGACCTGATGGCTGGGTTAGGGGTTACATATTTCATGGAAATAATCAACTGATATGATTTAGAAGGCAACAGTGGTTAGGGAGGTGATCTAATGTTTTGGAATAGTAGTGTAGGCAGTAAAAAATTATAGGTTCCTTCAAAGAAACCAATGCTCTTTCACATTTTGCAAAGCTATTGACCACTTTTGACCAAAAAAAAAAAAAAAAAAAAAAAAATTACGGTAATTTATAGAGATACTGTAACACTAGAGAAAAAGGTTTAGCACCAGGATGAAAATGGATCTAGATGTGTCTCACATTTAAAATATTCCCAAAAAGAAAATGGTGGCTTTAAAAGTTGTATATTTAAAAAAAAAAAGATATATCTCAGACTTGGATAGACATTCACAAGAATCTCTTAATATATGCAAATTTGAACTGCTAATCAATCAATAAAAAAGTGCTTAAAGAGGTGGCAGACAGAAATGTGACTGTCATAGTGAACAGGAGGCACATGTTGGATTGTTTGACTTACACTACCCTGTTGGATGAAGGAAACAGATTAGTGAACTTCATTACAAGCTCCAAAGAAACTAACTGCAGATACCAAATTAATAGAATGGTCAAGATGTTGGAGTTAGCTTCTCCTTAATTTCCTAATTGTTCACTCGGGGACGCTCTTCCTACACTATAAATACTGGGTGACTTCTTGCCTCTTTTCCTTTTTTACTTTGCATTTCAGAAGATACATTTAAAAATGTGATCTCTCGTAAAGATCTGCATTTTTGCCCACTTGTGGGAAAACCCCATGAAACACACATATACGTACATACAAACATTCACTAAAATACAAACTATTTACGTTCACACACAAACACAAATGTTAATGTCATTGTCACTTGTAACATTGTTGTTTAATACATATATTTGTTGACATATATATATATATATATATATATATATATATATATATATTGGTCTTGTTTGTTTTCTTTACATCTTCAGTTGGACTCAACTTGAGTCCGTCATATTCTTGTAGTTGGACCTTCTAGCAGGAAATAAACAGCATGTGTTCCTGATCCAACAACACGTAAACACCCCAATCCTCTACAAAGATATTAATCCAATATAAAACTTGTGGTCTATCTTTAATAGAGATGCATATGAGAATGAAAACAATATATAAGCAAAGATCTCTGGGAAGAAATAAATATTGTTATATCTGGAAAACAACCAAGTACATGGTTGGTACACATGGAATAAAATCCCATAACCAAAGACACCATTCTTAAAAGAGTGCTTAATACAGAGTAGAACTAATAATAATATTTATTCAAATTTATAACATATGCATGTTATAAGATCACTACAAAAGTTGCAATTTTGAATGCTATCACTTGATAAAACACCAGAAGTGTCAAAAAATTGCAACTTTTGTAGGGATCTTATAACATGCATATGTTATAAATTTGAATAAATATTATCTGAAAAACACTATAAAAAAGTTATAATCAACTGAAATATTTATAGAAAATAAATGACTCCACATTAAAATGTGAAATAAATAAAATATATATTAAATATATACTTCTATGCTGTATATCTTTTGAATCTATTTACAATTGAAAACGGGTTTCATTTTATTTGCATAATAAAATGCGACACCACCAATATTTTTTTTTAATAAGTTTAAATATCACAAAAGCTGAAACTGACACTATATATTTTGTTTATATGATTATAAGTAGATCCTGAAAATATTACCAACATTGATTTGGTATACCAATTTTATTGCAAAAATATTGATTTGAATAATAGAATGGAATATAGTATAAACACACATCTGTTTAAATACAAATACATGGATACATTTAACAACATAAAGCAGATATTTTTTGGTCTTTTTTGTAATTTGGAAAGCATCCATTGTCAAGTAAAAAAAGGAAACATTAGATCAGTACTAAACTCTGAAACTTTTGATGATGTTCTTATTTATATAATGAAAGAAAAGGGGAGAGGGAAAGAAAAGGGGAGAGGGAAAGAAAAGGGGAGAGGGAAAGAAAAGGGGAGAGGGAAAGAAAAGGGGAGAGGGACAGAAAAGGGGAGAGGGACAGAAAAGGGGAGAGATGGACAAATAAAAAGAAGCAACAAAGAAATGGAAGGGAGAAAGGGAGAGACAAAGAAAGAGACAAAGTAGGAAAGGGGAAGATAAAAAAGACACATATGAAAAGGGGGTACACAAAGGAAGTGATGAAAAGTAGATGAGTGAAGGAAAAGGTGGAAACTAAGTCAAGCAAAAAAGGTGACAAATGACAGGTAAACTGGTTGTTGTGCTTAAATCTAAAATGACCTTGACTCCAAACAATGCTATTTAGGCTGAACAAATTTGCAGTTTTCATAAAACCTATAAAATTTCAAATAATGTTGGAAGAATTCTGATATTCAGTCGAATATCACAAAGCAGAATCTTATATAAAGCTTTTGTGGATGATAAAATGATGATTATTTTTTAATTTTATTCTTTTGGAGATGAACATTTTTTTAATGTTAGAACTTTTACCATCATGATTGATCAATTTCAGGAAGAAAAAAATCACCAATCGTTTTATGAAGTTGAGGACTTTTTCTTTGAATAAATAAACACTCGTCATTGTTTATATAATATTTATTCAGAAAATTGAACTGTGTATTGACTGTGTTGAGAGATATTCAACGTGGAAAATATCCTTACATATCTGTAATATCATCTGAAAAAAAAAACAAAGGAAATAAATAGAGAAGTTATACCCACACACACAGTTTCAAATTTTCTATATTTACACAGGAAGTTTTTTCAATGTTGGGGATAGCGCATTTATAGATATAATCATTATAAATAAAGAAATCAACACTACATGGTGACTGGCAATTTTCACACCTTTTCACATCAGATCATGTGTGGCAAACATGTAACAGTACAAAATGCATGCAGACATGTCTGTCAAAACCAGTTATGTCCAGGTTTCCTCATTAGCAACAGAACAGCTTGGCATGTCCAGATACAGGCCTCTGTCAACTGTTTCCTGTCAATAAAAAATGACAGAAAAACCAGCAGTGGGCAATTGGCAAAACTCGGTGTTTTGTGAAGTCATTCTCTTTGACATTTTGTTCCTAAAATTACATTTCGCTCACTGTGCTGCAGTTTCTTCGATAGTGTTGTTTTTGTTTCCTCACATATCTTTCCCTTTTTTGCCAGTTACCCCCTAGTTCTTGAGAGAGCAGTCAGTTAGATGTTTCCCCCCAACCTCAATACACCCTTGCCATAGTTTACTTAAGGCCTACAATTACAAGTCCTCATTCAGTATTGATTTCTCTGTTCACACTGTTTTTTTCATATTGATTTAGTCTGTTCATTATCAGGAATTATTATGTCAGTGCCAGAGACAAAATTTTTTATCAGATTCTAATACTGACATTTTTTTTCTTTATTTAAACAATACTTCAATTCATATTTATATACAATAAATAGATAATAAAAACAACAATACAGATCTTTAACATCTCATAAAGCATATAGTCCAGTAATTTACAGGAGATTATGACATTTAAAAGTGAACAGATTTTTGTGAAGAAAGTGCTCTAGATAAAAAACAAAAACAAAACAGCAACAATAGTGAATAAATAAAGAAATGTTCAAAATACTTATCTATCTGGATTTTCAAGTTTTGTAGACACATCACTTGTCAGAGTTAGATAAAGTTATCACGATAGATTTATCTAATTCTGATAAGCAGTATATCCATGAAACTTGAAAAGTCAGATAGATAAGTTTTTTTAAACTTTTATTTATCTATTAATTATATCCTTATCAAGAGAAGTATGAACATACATATACACATCAATTTTCTAAAGAAGTGATGAATCTTTATTTATCAATTCGACAGATTGCTTATCCATTTAAATGTGATTTTTAGTGGATACTTGTGTTTATTTATTAAACAGTATATCTATTTATTTTCATCTACCAGCCTGAATATTTGAGAAAATCTTATTAAAGAAAAAATATGCACCCTCTGGCAGGATTTGAACCTGTATCCTCCTGGACAGAGGGGACCATCATTAAATTGGACATGCTCTAACCGACTTAATTACAGAGAACTTAGCTGATCAGGCAAGGTTGAATAGCTAGGTTGGTTAGGGCACATTGGATCTAATGACGGTTTCTTCTGTCCAGGTTCGAATCCTGGCAGAGTGGCCATATTTTTCTTTAATAAGAGTTCTCAAATATTCAGGCTGGTAGACAAAAATATATCGTTTAATAAATAAACGGAGCATCTGCTCAAATATTGGTATTCACTAAAAATTACATTTAAAGTGATAAAACACACACACACACACGTGTGTGTGTGTGTGTGTGTGTGTGTGTATGTGAATGACAGTGTGGAGATTAAAATCAACATATCCTAGTTGAATGTCCACACTGTCGATATCTACAATTGCTCTATCTTCAACATTGACCACCACTTCCAGATTATAAACAATATCTAATTTATATAAATATATTTTTGCCAAATTTGTCAATATTTTTAATTACATAATTTATGTATACATTTCTATATTTTGTCATCAATGATATATTATCTTATTCTAATAACAAATATGGACATCATTTTACTTTTGAAAAGATGCAATCAAAAATTGTTTATCATTTATTTTATTGACAACTATTTTAATGAATTTTGTGGCTGTTTTAAAATGACTTTGAACCACATTGTTTCTTGGAAAAATTTTATATGTCATTTCAAAGTGTTATATGATGTCTCGGTTGATAAGGCCAAATTATGCCTTGTTTGAGAGGTTCAGCTGATCTCATACAAGAGGTCCAGCTGATGCCTTCCCAAAAAACAGTACCTGATCACATTTTAGAAGTACAAAGGAAACCATTGATTATCATTAGAAATGTTATCAGTATGTTATTGTTATAAAAAAAAAAAACAAGTCGAAAACACTTATTTAAAATCCTTTAATTTAAATATGATTTCAAATCAATAAATTTCATATTTTTTTATTATGTAAAGTTACTTATAAGAAATGAATGTGAATTATTCCAATTTTTCTGTGTCCCCAAAGTGATCAACATAAGTGGTTTTCCTCTGTTAATTCATTATTGCATCAATTAAAGTTGTTTGCACAAGCCATAGTAAATTGTAGATTGTCTGGGAGAAAACTATATTTGATATTTACAAAGTTTGGGCTTAATTTGGCACAAGAATACACCCAGTGGGGATCAAATGCATTAGAATGATTTATACAACCAGTTTTTTCTAATTTTTACTGCACAGTGTTTAAACAAAACATCATAAGATGCAATGTAATTTAAGCTAACAGGCTGTAGAGTCAATAGAATATTTTGTTTAAAGCTTTAATTTCAACTTGTGACATCATAAATGAAAATCATCTTACCAAGGTTAACCTCCACAATCACAGAATGGGTTTTCATCTACAGACCATTTGCCATTTTCAAGACAAGTAATGGAACTTTCACCAAGAAGTTCACAGATTGACCTGTGACATTCAAATTTGACCACAGAGCCTGGTACCCAAGGACCTTTACCAATTACCGCAACTGAGGAATCCACTGAATCCAGCTCACAGAAAACGTCTGTTAAAAATAAGAAGAGATCATCATTTTAATTTTTTTTTTTTTTTGCGAGTTCATTTTTTTTTTATTAGGAGATAAAATATTAATACTTTTCCATGGAATCTGGCATAAGTTCATGCAACATCTTTAGAGTTTAGTTATAAGTTATAAATTAATATATTTTAATAATTGAAAAAAAACAAAACAAAAAAAAACCTCTACTTACAGTATTATATATATATATATATATATGAAGAAATATAGTCTTAAGGTGTGCTATATTTATGGGATAAAGTGCTCAATATCAGAGATAGAGCGTGTGTAAATGTAAAAGTGAACATTAACGTCAACACTTAGAGGCGACAGTGTTTCATGCTAAACGCAATCGTCAGGCCACCGTAGCCTGACGATTGCATCTAGATATATATTATGAAATTGATAAGTCCGACAATTATTTAATATATTTCCTGTTTTTATGTTATTTTTATAGATATAACTTATAAACGCTATTTTT
>CAXIWW010000425.1:5000-62500 GCA_964036315.1 Acanthosepion esculentum | reverse complement strand
ATATCTGAAGATGGGGACCCGTGTGTGTGTGTGTGTGTGTGTGTGTGTGTGTGAAAACATACCATTTGAGTATTTTATTCCAGAACCTTTTATTTAGAGGTTTTTCAGATGTGAGAAGAGAAAAGTGAAAGAGAGAGAGAGAGAGTTTCATTAACTGAAAATGAGAGCAAAGTGTCAAGAGGATGAATGGCAGAGTTGAGAGAGAGAGAGAGTCAAGAGAGAATAAGTAAAAATCTAGAGAGACAGAGAGAGTGAGAGACAAACAGGCTACTAGACAAGGGAGGGATTGAGAGACAAACAGGCTACTAGACAAGGGAGGGATTGAGAGACAAACAGGCTACTAGACAAGGGAGGGATTGAGAGACAAACAGGCTACTAGACAAGGGAGGGATTGAGAGACAAACAGGCTACTAGACAAGGGAGGGATTGAGAGACAAACAGGCTACTAGACAAGGGAGGGATTGAGAGACAAACAGGCTACTAGACAAGGGAGGGATTGAGAGACAAACAGGCTACTAGACAAGGGAGGGATTGAGAGACAAACAGGCTACTAGACAAGGGAGGGATTGAGAGACAAACAGGCTACTAGACAAGGGAGGGATTGAGAGACAAACAGGCTACTAGACAAGGGAGGGATTGAGAGACAAACAGGCTACTAGACAAGGGAGGGATTGAGAGACAAACAGGCTACTAGACAAGGGAGGGATTGAGAGACAAACAGGCTACTAGACAAGGGAGGGATTGAGAGACAAACAGGCTACTAGACAAGGGAGGGATTGAGAGACAAACAGGCTACTAGACAAGGGAGGGAGTGAGAGACAAACAGGCTACTAGACAAGGGAGGGAGTGAGAGACAAACAGGCTACTAGACAAGGGAGGGAGCGGGAGACCATGACAGACTAGTAAGAGAGAGAGAGGGAATCAAAGACAGACTAGAGAGAGAGAAAGGAAGACAGACTAGAAGTATCTAGTGCGGGTGTATGAACATGCTTACCTTAACCTATCATGTAAAGAAAATACAAGGATTGGTCAAATGTAGTGCGTATTTTAATTTTAAAAGTATTAGAATTGCTACAGCTTTTTTAAACAATAAGAAGGTCAGTGTAAAAAAATGGCTGCCTCTTTGAACATACATATAAAGTAAAGTGCTATCATAGAATTTCTGTTTTTTAAAGGAGAAAATATTGCAAACATTCACATCAGGTCATTGAATGTCCATGGAAAGGCTGCACTTGAGGTAAGCACCATAAGGTGATAGGTTAATAAATTTAACAGCAAGAAAGAAATTGACTTTAACAATAAGCCACATACTTACAGACCAGTTGCTGCTGTGAATGACGATAAAACCAAACAACTGGTGCTTTCATTACAATTGACAGAAAAATCAATGTTGTAAAACTCTGAAAGGCTTAAGGTGAGCCTGCAATTTAGTGCAGTCTTTTGCCTACTAAAAGTTATGTGACAAGTGGGTTCCTAGCTTTGATAGAATTCAAAAGCATCTCTGCGTCCTTGTGGGTGATGAATTATTTTCCACTTCACAACTCCTTTCCCACAGATGAAACATTGCAAGCCTCTCACTATTCTGTCGCTATGGTAAATGTTCTGATAAGCTACATTCATTAGTTCCATCTTCACAGTTAAGACCATGTTATGTACACTGGGATGAATTGTCCCCATTCCCATTGTATTCCTTCAGTAAGAAGGAAATTCCACCCAGACGGTTTCTCACCAAGAGCCATTACTTTGTGGAACAAACTCCTGAGAAGATGCTTCCCTGTCAGCTACAATCTTAACCTCTTCAAGTCAACTGCTATCAGCATACAACCACCTCATTCAGTAACCATCTAGCTTGAGTGGCTCTTGAGCCTTGTATTGGGTGAACATTTAGTAAAATAAGCACTGAGAAGATTGGGAGCTGCAGACAGACAAGCAAGAGTGGGAGTGATTAGAGAGACAGAAACTAGAAAAAGATGGAGGGTACAGGCAGAAAGTAGATGGTGGAAGACAAAAAAGAGATGGGTAGGGAGACAAAAAAGAGATGGGTACGGAGGGAGACAGATTAAAGCTACAGTTATGACAGTGAGTGGCTTTGTTTTTGTTATAAACAGAAACTAGAGAAAGAGGGTGGTTACAGGCAGAAACTAGATGGTGGGAGACAAAAAGAGGTGGGAAGAGAAGGATTGAGACAAAAAGAGGTGGGAAGAGAAGGATTGAGACAAAAAGAGGTGGGGAGAGAAGGATTGAGACAAAAAGAGGTGGGGAGAGAAGGATTGAGACAAAAAGAGGTGGGGAGAGAAGGATTGAGACAAAAAGAGGTGGGGAGCGAGAGAGACAAAAAGAGGTGGGGAGCGAGGGAGACAAAAAGAGGTGGGGAGCGAGGGAGACAAAAAGAGGTGGGGAGCGAGGGAGACAAAAAGAGGTGGGGAGCGAGGGAGACAAAAAGAGGTGGGGAGCGAGGGAGACATAAAGAGGTGGGGAGCGAGGGAGACAAAAACAAATGGGGAGGGAGGGAGACAAAAACAAATGGGGAGGGAGGGAGACAAAAACAAATGGGGAGGGAGACAAAAAGAGAGGAAGGGAGACAAAAGAGAGAGTAGTCAAAAGAGAGACAAAAAGAGAAAAGGAGGGAGAGAGACAAAAAGAGAAAAGGAGGGAGAGAGACAAAAAGAGAAGTAGGGTGGGAGACAAAAAGACAGAGGGGGAGACAAAAAGACAGAGGGGGAGACAAAAAGACAGAGGGGGAGACAAAAAGACAGAGGGGGAGACAAAAAGACAGAGGGGGAGACAAAAAGACAGAGGGGGAGACAAAAAGACAGAGGGGGAGACAAAAAGACAGAGGGGGAGACAAAAAGACAGAGGGGGAGACAAAAAGACAGAGGGGGAGACAAAAAGAGAGGGAGGGAGACAAAAAGAGAGGGAGGGAGACAAAAAGAGAGGGAGGGAGACAAAAAGAGAGGGAGGGAGACAGATTAAAGCTACAGTTAAGACTGAGAGTGGCCTTGTTTTTACTATAAACAGAAGAAGGGTACAGGCAGAAACTAGATGGTGGGATGTTAGACAAAAAGAGATGGAGAGGTAAGGATTGAGAGAAGGGAGACAAAAAGAGAGAAGGGAGACAAAAGAGAGAAAGGAGACAAAAGAGAGAAGGGAGACAAAAGAGAGAAGGGAGACAAAAGAGAGAGAGAGGGGAAGAAGCAAAAAAGAGAAAGAGGAGGCAAAAAAGAGAGGGGGAGAAAAAGAGAGAGAGGGGGAGAAAAGAAAGAGAGGGAGGAGACAGAGTTGGATGAGACAAAAGGAGATGGGGAGGGTGACAAAAAGAGAAGGATGTAGACAAAAGAGAGAGAAAGAGGGAGGGAGACAAAAAGAGAGATCATGGAAGGCCAAAGTGCGAGGGAGGAAAGCAAAAAGAGGAGGGAGACAAAAAGAGAGAGAGAGGTAGATAGATTAAAGCTACAATTAAGACAAAAAAAATGGCCTTGTTTTTGCTATAAACTGTCTCATTGCTGAATCATAGAAGTATTGGCAATTATTCTTTTACATGTTTTTTGTTGTTTTTGTAGTTGTGTCTTCATTTAGACAAAGAAGAACCTTTCCCCCATGAAGAAGAAGTGGATGGTTGTTGCACAAAAAGTTGCCAAACATGCACAGAACTTTCCTAAGCAGGAATAGTCGGAGGAAATGACACCTGGGTTCACCCTGCTGAGTCAGAGGGCAAAGGTTCAGTTGAGTGGCACCATCAGAATCACCCAGAAAGAAGAAATTTAAAGGAAGCATACTCCAGTGGTAGACGGATGGCCACTTTGTTTTGGGACAAGAAAGCAGACATAAAGTTAGATTTTATGCCAAATGAAACCACAATCAATTCTGGCTACTACATGAGTACAGTATTAAACCTTAGAATAAGGCTTCTACACAGTAGCATGCAAAAGGGGCGCAGAGGGTGTGGCAGCCCCCCTCAGAGCATCCAATCAAATAGTGAAATAAAAATTTAGTTTATATTTAATTTGAATAAACTGTTCATTTCATGTTTCATCTGTTTTTACATTTTTAACATGTCTTCCTTTCTCACATTTCTCAGTACTAGGCCCTATAGCCCCCCCCCACACACACTCATTCAAGGAGTTGGCCCTGGGCATCACCAAACCTCTGCACATCACTGCTACTTCTGCAACATAAGGAAAGTCCTCACAAACAGCTTAGAGCGGATTTCCTAATAGGTCTTACCTATAAAAATTTTAAAAAAAAAAATATAGGTTTATCATAATTTAATCTATAAACAAATTAGACCACTATTCTCACTTTGTTGTGGTGCATGTGTTAGCCTTGCTTGTGCAATGGTTATATTGTGAAATTTTTGTTGTTTTGAACTTTTATCACCAGACTTAAATGTAAGGAAAATTAAAATGCTGTGGGGCGGGATAGGAGATGGAAAGGTGGTGCTATTCTCATCATTCAGTTAGGGAGGATCAGCACCTCTGCCACAGATGATCAGTATCTGTCTATATTTCTGAGATGAGGTATTATGTACATTATTTACATTATTTGGACTCAAGGACACATGGCACAGTGGATAAAGGCATTAGTTAGATCCAGTGACAGGACCCAAAGAGTGTGAGTTCAATACCTGGTTAAGGCAGTGGAGAACTTTCAGAGGGAAATTTACAGGAGATAACTGACATCCATTATAGATGGCACGTGGAACTAGAACAGTCTACACCAGTGAGCGAAATAAAGGGTTCAGTTCGACATTCCAACCACCTGAAGAATGCCGGAGCGTACAACGGCCGAAACGTTGTAATAAATATGGTGACAAAGATGAGGACAATAGTCCGAATAATGTAAATAATGTACAGATGATCAGCTTTGGAAAATTTGACTTTGCATATTTCTTACAGGAACCTACCTAAGCACTAAGCACTCTCAAGAGTGTGTGTGTGTATATATATATATATATATATATATATATATATATATATATATCTCAATTAAAGTTCAGAATACTTATTGAAGATCAACTCAAAGTTCTAGGATGTTTCACACTTTAAAAATATTTCATTATTATAGAATATATACTTTATAAACGCTTATTCTTACTGTCCTGAACTTTTAATATTTTTGATTCAATAATTACTGCTCTAGATATCTATTGAGCAATTTATTATTGACAAAATATCAAAAAGTATTGTTATTATCATTGTTATTATTTAATATATATGTGTGTGTGGGTGTGTGTGTAAAAGTTATATAAGTGCCTTTACCACTACACCACCACTCATCCTGCTTAACTCCAGTCACTCACCTCATTAACAACTAAAATATTTCTGGAAAAAGATAAATTTAATGAAGTACTCAAAGATTTTACTCCCAATTTACTCATGGAATGTATAAAAAAAATAATAACAAAGGTATTGTCAGTGGTCAGGAATTAAGGTAAGCATATGATTATTATTGTAAATGTATTGGTAATGATTTTACTATAGAATTGCATTGAAAATCAAGATAAAAGGTACTTTCAGTGGTCAGATGTTAGGGAGGGAGGTTATAATTGTTCCAATGAGAGAAAAATGTATATTTTAAAAAAAGAAACTGCACACGTTTTTGGTTATGATGTGGATTTGTTTTAGTGTATATATTATATTTTATTCTTCATATTTTTGCTACATGAGTTTCCGGTCTCATGACCTTCTTCAGGCAAATAAAAGGAATCAATTTTTAAAGGAATCAATTTTTCTTATGTTCTTTTTATGTTTCAGTGTTCATTTTCTGTATTTGCAGTGAGTCTTGATCTCATTTTTGAACTGTTGGCAAAAGTGAATTTCTGCCTTAGTAGGAATAAAATCAACAGGTTTGGTCTTAGTGGTGGTGATGACAGATGTGTTGATGAGAGATGTTTTCCTATTCCTACATTACCCTTGAGACTGTCAAATCTATTTCCATTTTTGTGTATCATGTGTGTTCGTGCATGTCCTCATTAGCTTACACATAAATCAGCATATGTGTGTGTGTGTGTGTATATATATATATATATATATATATATATATATATATATAAATAAAAGATAGCATGAAGCCAAAAATACTGTCAGTCAGTGGGATAATGAGAGAAAAGACATTTAAAGCAAACAGTTTTTGCTATAAAGTGCTCGATAGCAAAGATAGATCATTGATAGAATTAATACAAGTGAAAGGTTTGTCACTTAGATAATTGATGTTACCTTCAGCTCCCAAATCCAAAGTGTTGGAGATGGACCCATCTGTCCACTCATCAGGGGTTATCAGCAATTGACTGCTTATACTTCTTGATTTTTATTTTTTATATGCGAGAAGTATAAGCAGTCAATTGCTGATAACCCCTGATGAGTGGATGGATAGGTGTGTGTGTGCACACGCATGTGTTTCACTTTCAAGAACTTTTCATCTAAGTAAATTATTTTCTCTTTTAATAAGGACAGCATTTTTTAGATTGAAATTGTGGAAAAGAGAAAATAAGTTACTTAGATGAAAAGTTCTTGCAAGTGCAATTATTGATTCCTGCCAAAATGTTAACTTACGCTCTGAATTTTTGTGTGTGTGTGTGTGAAAACCAAAGTTGAAACAGTGCAACTATTATCATTTCTTTAAAGAGATTCAATGAAGAACCATTATATTTTCATCAGTCATTATATTTTCATCAGTCATTATCATCATTTTATACGAATCTGTTCATTTTCCCATAAGACATGGAAAATAATTTTCTCATTTATGCCTTTAGGTGTGTTTCATTCTAAGCCTTTTCTCTCATTGGGTATCTGTGTGTCTGCATAGATGCACACATGTACACACAGAAAACTTAGCATTAACATGAAATGACTGCTGCAGCCAATGCAGGATTTGAAACCCAATCTTCAACTCCAAGCTCTTATCTCAGAACCACCATACTTCCTTGCATCAACCAATTGGACAAATCGAAGCCTAATGATTGATGTTAATCTCGCTTTATTTCTATTTACTTTCATAAAAGATCAGAGAATGAAACAGAGTGTTTAGGATTCAGGGAACGAGGAGACAAACAACAGTTGTTGCAGTTGCATCTACTATGTCGCATTAGCTTGTCAACTGAAACCAAAAAGACCTGCTATATCAGGGCTGGGGCTGCTCAATCCTCAATTTCCAACCTTGACATAGTTCAAAATTATTTACATGGTCATTGAGGGGGGGCATGACATTTTCCACTCAGCAGCATTTTTTCCATGAAGGCAACATTGCAGGTCTAACAATACTATATCGCTATTTCCCTGGAAAATGTTCAGATGAGCACTCCATTCTTTAATTTCATCAGTGAATACCTTTACAGCAAGGACACACCATTTTACTTCCACGTAGTCAAGTCACACTCATTTCCTCCATACTTCAATTATAAGGAGAAAGTTCCACTCAGACAGCTTTTTCTGACAAAGAACCGCTTCATTGTGGAATAGATTCCCGCGTGAGTATTTTCCTGAACAATACAATCTTAGCTTCTTCGAGTCAAAGGTCAGTCATTATCTTTTTTTTTCCTTATCTTCATAATCTTGACTTCTTACCACATCCTTTTGCATTCATATCACACACCTTGTTCAGTAACCATTCTAGCTTGACTGACTCTCGAGATATTTTGAATTTTAATGTAAAAAAACAAAAAAAATACTTATCTATATTTCTGAATATAGCTATTTACACTGTTCAAACTGTTGTCCTCATATTTATTGTCATATTCAAGTGAATATGAAAATAAAGATAAGGACAACAGTCCAAACAATGCAAAAGAAAAAAGAAAAAAAACAACTAACCTAGCTTATCATAATACTGTTGATTCACAGTTTATTGCAATCATTCAGCATGTGTCTTATTTATTAATTCTATACACAGAAAATAAAGGCCATGTGCATTAGAAAAAGGGCGAGTGTAAGAAGAATAGCTGCATGAAAAATGACAAGGCTTTTGGAAAATTATAAAAACGTAATGGATAGAATATTTTCTGAAAGGAAATCACATTTTATAAATTGTGCGCCAGTTTTAATTTTTAAGACAAGAGCTTTCATTACTGAAGTTTGTTGTGCGTATTAATAACTCTGCCAAAATTATCATTCCTTCCCAAGTGTATGTCTTTTATTGATTGATTCCATGTTAAAAACACTATCAACATGTGCATTAAAATCCCTGTTTCTTTTGTTATAAAACTGCCCACCCTTCACACAAGCCGGTGGTATGCCACTAGCGTTTATCATTGGTGGTCTGCTGTCCGACCGCCGGTGTGTTCGTCTCGGCAATGCTACCACTGGCAGACTGCTAGAGGCCCAGCTGTGACCCACCAGTGGTTGCTGCCAGAGGACCACTGGCATTGTCGTCGGTGGCCCACCAGCAAGCCACTAGTGGCTTGCATGTAGGGCAGATATGTACATTATTGTGTACAATGCCTTAAGTTAGAAAAGGAAAACCTCTCCCTGGGTTGACATAGGCTCGTTATAAAGCACTAATCTTTATCCAAGAAGTTTCAACAAATATAACCAACCTGCTTAAAACTTAGTGTGCCTCACTTACCGGAATTCAAGCAAATTGTTGAAGCAGGGAGAAATAAGGAAAAATGGCTGACAATTAAATCCTTTCTTCTGGCCCTAAAGCCAGCAAATCCCCAGAATTTATAACCTAAAAGCTAGGAAACCATCTCCCCCTTCTAAACAGCATTTCCTCTTCATTTGAGTAATTGAGAAATAGTCAGACAATTCCCTGATATCTGTGGCTTGACTAAGATGCCAAGGTAATTTTTTTCACAAAACAAATAATCGAGAATACATCCTGACAGACAGACAAAAAAGGACAATTAAACAAACGATACAAGAGCAGACAAAAATATTGACAGATACAAACAGACAAGGACATTTACAATGACATCTTTTTATTTGGCTAATAAATGAATATTGAACGTTTTTTTATGCTGTACAAATAATTTTCCATATTCAAGAAACAGAAACAAAATTCTGAGAGTTGGAGTTTCATATATAAATAAATTTCTTTTTTTTTTTTTTAATCAATAAATCAAAAGTTTGATAACAGTTAAAAAATATTTTGAATAAAAAAATCTAAAAAAAATCACAAAAAGTTGGAATGTTAATATAAATGATACAAGGATTAACATGTTTGTTTTGAAAAGCATTTTGGCATTTAAATCTACAATAATTGTTTATGTTTTTCTAATATACCATGTCCCCCCACCTCCTATTCTCTACAAAATGTAAGCCCATTGTTTGTTAACAGCAGCTTTGATTATAATCTAAAACTTTAATATTAAAAAATAATTGTTATAATAAGCATCAACAAATAAATGTCTTGTTATTATGAATGGATTTTCTTTAGTGGCAGTCCCTACATTTGTTGATGTTTGCAACTCAGTCTCTCAATAACACAAATTATGCTTTGCTTTGGAAAGAGAACATTTTGAACACTTAAAGTTTCAATGAAATAGAATCAAGGAATACTTTTCTTTTGAAACTTTCATTCTTTAAATCCTGATTAAATTTCTGGAATGAGGAGTTATCATTATTGTCATTATTTTCAGTTGAACTAATGGCCTAATCTTTGTTCTTATTATTGTTTTTCAACATTATGTCCTCTAATATTCTTGAAAGTAATAAAAATAATTTATTCTTTATTATGGAAGTTTTTAATTTTCAGTTAAGAAGCAAAGCCTATACATAGTTTTGGAGCATCTACATAGTAATAAAATACAGAGTTCTGTATTACTTCAAATGTCATTCACAGACTATAAAAGCAAAATCCTAAGATATTATCATATCTGAATAAACTATTTTCTGCAGATTCTTTCAGTGAAAAAAAAAAAAAAAAAAAAAAAAAAGAGTAAAATGTATGGTAAAATATTCTTTAAAAAATTTTAAGAGTCAAAAGTCTTTTTTTTCTTTCTTTCCAGAAATAAGAATCAACAAATCAATCTTTTCTGTTGAAACTGACTTTTTCTTTTGTTCTTTAAGCTGCACCATGAAAAGAGTTAATCAACCTTGAAAAGATGAAAGGCAATGATTCGCCTGCTGATGGCAATTGAACTTGGCACCACAGGGATCCCTGCCCGAACTTCTTTTTAAACTTGTCACGCCAACTGAAAGGGATTGAAGTTGTACTTACTTCCTTCACAAGTTGGAAACTCTGTTGACCACTTGCCATTCGTGCATTGAACTTTGGGAATGCCACTCAGGTCAAAACCTGGCTGACATCTGATTGCAATGATTGTGTTATGGGAAATAGATTGGTCATAAGCCACAACGTCTTCGTGGTTGATACTGATGATTCCATTCACCACTTTTTTCAAGTTGCATTTGTCTGAGAGAAAAGAAAAAGGAATTCTGGGAATAAGAAACAGATTACAGAAATTTTCCTGTTTTCTATTATATTAAAATGCTATTATTAAAATAAAAGGTTATTTCTGAAAAGATATTGTAGTATTTGTGAAGAAAAACTTCAAAAATCAATATAAATTAAGATTTTATAAAATGAATAACTTAAGTAGATTCAAATTATAGACACATTATTAGAACGGGTTCTATTATTTAATCATTTTCAGACAAAATAAAATGTCTTTTACTGAATATTAATAAAATACAATATACTTTATGAGTGGATGCCAAATTAAAAAAATTAATTAAATTGTTGTGGCGAAAGACAAAAATCATTTGGCATCTAAAACATCAAATTATTAAACTGCGAAAGTTTCAAGTTTTAAACAGTTAAGTTATAAGAAATATTATATTCATCAAGTAAAACACTTTCAAATAGAATTTAGCATATTTCTGTAAAATATTTGTGCAGATTCTTGTTACTCGGTCCATGATTTTAGTATAAATAAAGGATAACATATCAAGTAGTGAGTCAAAGTAATAAAGTTTTCACTTGTCTAGTCTATTTCCAGCAACACAAAAACTGGTTTCCAAACAAGAAACTTGATTCACTTTGGCTGACTTTCCATTTAAATCCGAGTCCCTATTGAGTGACATGCCTATAACCTCTTCTTTGGTTTCTGCTATTATCTCTAAACTAGATCCCCCTCAATGCATGTGGACTTGAGATCCATGCAATAGTCCTTCAGAAATGTGCTCCCAAATTGGCTCCTCTTCTCTCTAAACAGTATAATAGATGTCTTGCTGCTTCTTGCTTTCCTTCTTGTTGGAAATCCTCTTCTGGAGTTCCTGAATTCAGGTGAACCATCTGATCCTTCTATCGCAACAACACTGGCCCCGGATTCATCAACCAAGATGGCAGAGAGTTTCCATGGGTTGTGCGTGTCTGAAATTTAAAAAAACCTTCATGTGGTGTACAATTTGTTGTCATACATAACAGGGACCGCATAGAATGAAGGACTCGTGGTGGGACCTGCTCCCAATGTCTATCTGATAGCTTGAGTGACTTAAGCGCCAATTGGATTGGTTTCCAGACAACCCCTACATACCATTCGGCTTGACCATTACCCTGTGGGTGATAGGGCGTCGAGTTACTGGTAGCAACCCCTTTACCAAGTAAATATTCTTTTAGCTCCTGGGATATAAAAGAACGGCCTCTATCTGAATGTATGTGGTCTGGCATTCCAATCATACTAAAAAGAAGTTTCAGGCACTTTATGACTGTGGAAGTTTGCATGTCTGGACAGGAATATAAAAATGGAAATCGTGAATATTCATCAACAATAACTAACAAATATGGATTGCGGGAAGCCGTTGGGAGGGGCCCCTTAAAGTCAATACTGATCCTTTGCATCAGACCGGTGGCTTTTATCAGTGTACCTTCAGTTGGTTGATTGAACCGGGGTTTGAGTTCTGTACAAATCTTGCAGGATGCACAGGTTTTCTCGACATCTGTTGAAAAGGGGAGATTTCTTGACCACACAAAATGTCAAAGTCTTGAGACACCTGGATGGCATAGTTTTTGATGTAATTCCACCAGAACTGAGATTTGGGAACTTAATGATGCACAATAAGTGCGACTGAAAGTGTCTGCAGCTACATTGTTTCTTCTCGGTCGATATTCAATGTCGAAGGATAATTCACCGAGTTCCATTCTCCATTCATTAATTTTAGCATTCTTCACTTTAGTGCGCTTCCTGTTATCGTACATGAATGCTACAGACCTTGCATCTGTGTATAGTTTGAAGTGATGTGGAGACAGGAGATGCTTCCATTTTCGTACGGCCTCTATTATGGCTAGAGCTTCCTTCTCAATGATGCTAAATCTCTTTTAACTTGCAGGGAGTGATCTTGACATGAATGCTATGGGCCTTCCATTTTGGCTAAGTACGGCAGATACAGCATAGTCCGAAGCATCACAATCTAACTGAAGGGGTAGGTACTCGTCAATAGCCCATAAGGTCACTCTACACAGTTCCAATTTCAATGTATTAAATGCCTTAAGTGCCTTCTCTTCCAATGGGAACCGATCCGCTTTCACTAAGCGTAGTATGCAAAAATTCCCTTGATTCTCTTCAGACTGTTCATGTTTTTAGGTGGTGGTAGTTCCTGCAATGGCTTCATTCGTTCAGGGTCAGGCTTTATCTTCCCATTCCCTCCACAATACCCTAAGGTATTTAATGTAGTTACTTTATTTATGGTTTTGGAAGTATTCAAAATTAAGTGTCTTTTTTCCACTACCCTCATAAAATTTTCCACATTGTTATCATGTTCCTCTTCTGTTTCACCTCCAATTATCACATTATCAAGATAGGGAAATGTATCAGTCAGATTTTCTTTTACAATTTCATTCATAGCACGTTGGAAAGCAGAGACACCATTAGTTACCCCAAATGGGAGACAGGTAGACTGAAAAAGTTGGCCATTTGCTTCAAAAGCAGTATATTTCCCGTCAGATTGTTTGAGCTTGATTTGATGGTAGGCACTTTTTAGATCGAAAGTTGAAAAGTATTTATACCTGGCTAGATTTGCAACCAGATCGGAAATTCTTGGTAATGGAAAAGCGTTTAGTTCTGTGTAGATATTTATGGTTTGGGAATAGTCCACACATAATTGTTTTTTGTGTATTTTAGCTTCATCTTTAACTACTACTAATTGTCCATGCCATGGTGAAATACTGGGTTCAATAATTCCATCTTCCAGAAGTTTGTTAATTTCCACAGCAATAAAATCAGAGTTCACTTTACTAAAACGTCTTGATTTAGTAGCAATCGGTTTGCATTTAGCTGAAATTCCTGGGAACAAAGTCGGCTCAGCTATATCAGCAGCTACCAGGGCAAGACAGGCACCCATGCCTTTCACAACGAGTTCCGGTAAATAACCGCCATATTCAAACATGATCTTAAGATGTCGGGATTGAAATTCCCGTCCAAGAACATCACAACAGAGGTCCTTCATGATAGTCAAAGGAACGGAAGTATATAATTTATCGTTAAGACCCAGTTTAAAATCGACTACTGCAAATCCATTAGACTGGCTATTAATACTTTTCTGGGCCATACTTACTTTTGTTGACAAGGGAAAAATCCTCAGAGACAATAAATTCACCACTTTTTTGCTGATAAAATTTTCAGAAGCACAAGAATCTATCAGAGTATTGAAGGTTCTATTTTTAACCATGACAAAAGTAGCAGCCTGGGAAAGTCCCACTGGTACGTTAGTAGTGTTTACAGAAATACAAGAAGCTAAATGAATCGTAGCATTAGTTGTAGCATTAGTTGTCACATTTGATGACCTACACATTTTTTTGGTAATGTTCCTGCTTATCACAGCGATGGCAAATTACGTCACATGCCAGGCAAATGGATCGTTTATGGTAAGGTATAATACCACAGAAAAAATAAGCTTTCTTACTGGTGTCATTATTTGAAGCTGTAGTGGAAGTTTTCTTACAAAAATTGTTAAATCTTTGGTTGAATGTGGTAGCGACAGTGGTTTGATTATTTTTTTCTTCACTACTACTGCCTGTTGAGTTGCCATGTGGTCTCCTGTTAATGACGGCAATGGCTGAATTGGAGGGAGAAATGCAAGCCACATTATTTTTCTGGGCTAAATCCTGTGTTAGTGCTTGTTCGTGAGCTGTCTGCAGGTCCAAGTTTTTATTTTCCAGTAATCTCTGTCGGATTGCTGGTGATGTTATCCCACAAATGAAAGCATCTCTCACAGTTTCATCACCAACTTGCTTAGCCATTCTGTCCATGTTGCAGTCTCGCCTTAATTTTGAGACTTTAGAAAAAATCGTCAATCGATTCATCTCGTCTTTGCTTCCGTGTGGCCAGTAGATGGCAGGCAAAGACTTCATTCATTTTTTTAATGTATATTGAGTCCAGTTGATTTAGTACCAATTCAATATCTTCGCAAGATTCAATGAATTCGAAAGCTGTAGGACTTACACAGCTTATCAATGCTCGTAGTTTGTTGGGGATTCTGTCTTTGTAGTCCTCTAAATAGTTGGTGAATATAGTACGCCAGTGCTGCCATTCTCTGGTGGCATGTGTTGAATTTGGGTCGATATCCAATACTCTTGGTTTATAGCCAAAACTTGATACAGACTCCAACATGGCACTTTATAAGATATTTTGCCGAATAAATTGTCAAGAATGAAGACTGAGACTCGGAAGATAAGTTAATCCGAGCTTTATTCGGCAAAATACAAGCAGGGTTCACATCACGTGCTCCAGGTATTCTCGAATATGGCTGATTGTCGTAATCCAGAGAAAGGGCCGTAAACGAATATGGTGCCGTAAAGGAGTCTCACAGTCAATCTCTTATTTACGACACATATGTAAATTATTAAAATGATTTTTAATTTAAAAATTTAAAAAAGTTATTTTGATGAAAAGTCATTTTAATAAAATGTTTCAATAAAAAAAATCAGGGTACCCATATAAAAAAATCAGGGTACCCATATAATCAATTAAATAAAGATGTGGCTGATACAGCAATCTTTTTGTGCTTTTAGATAAAAGACGATTTCAATGTGTCAATCATCTTCAAAATCTATACAGCAGACTCTTCAATGTCCACGGAAAGCCATTGAGTGTGTCAACTCCAACAGATTGTAATAGCATATCTATCTTCTTACACCCATGTTTTGAATAAAAGCTGGTGGTAGAATAAGATGGGAGGTTGGAATAAGCAGGCAGGATGGAATAAGAAGTGGGGGAATCTGAGGAGTGTATAGAATCAGTCTAGAACTTAGTTTATTTGAATGAAGGCTATGCAAAAATGCAGCAAAATATTTATTGAGAGTTAAAAAACAATTTTCTCCTATAACAAAATTTTTAACCGCAAATATAAATCTCATAAAATATGTTTCTAATGTGCATTTGTATTTTTCTTTTCTTTGTGGACAGACGTGTTGTTTTACGTAGCCATAAACTGACTGCCACAAGGCATGAATAGCATTGAAATTTCCCACTTGACAAGCACTTGCCATGTTCTGCTATGGAATATGGCATCCTTGTTTACTTCTTTGTTGCAAATTCCTGCAAGCACAAAAAGCGTTTGGTTCTGCTGGGTTTGGTTCTTGCAAAATCTTGATTGGAATTTCTTCAGAACAATCATAAGAGTCACCTCCAAATAATCTTTTCTCTAACATATCTTAAAATTATTTTTTGAATAATGAGAAATGACAAAAACATTATTTTGATTTATTATGATTTGAATGAATTTTTAGAATTGAATGAAGTAAAATTTGAAGTTTTAGAGGTAAAGGTTTCACAATTCTAAATGATCATTTTCTTAGAATTGAAATTTTTCTTGGAAGTTTTCATGAAAATAAATAATCAAGGGTGGGGTAAGAGTGGTGAGAGCTGAAAAAAGAGCGATGAGAAGGTTGGAACATCTGATTGTTTCAACTCTGCACAAGGCTACCTTGAGCTCGACCATTAATACAATGCTGATACTTTCTTTCTTTAACTCCTAGACTAAAAGGAAAACAGACATATCCAAGAAACATTAAGAATTTTGTTTCACCAGAGTTTATATAAAAAAGAATAAATGGTAGAAACCCAAGTTTTTGTATACTTCTTAATTGTTTACATACATACATAAAATACAAACACGCAACCTTTAAATTCCATAGACTACTCAAAATCATATCTTGACAGTTTTCTTTTCATTTGATTAAGGATGATGTTTGAGTAGGAATGTATTTATATATCGATGAGCAATATGAAAAATGTAGAAGAAAATTTTAATACATTTTTTGTAATTTCAATTTATTGCAGGCACTGAATATTCCTACTTCTGTTCCCCAAATAAAAACATCAATCAATCTAACCTTAAGAGTTAAGTTTCTTCTTTGGAAGATAGTTTTTCATGCTACTAAAAATGACCTAACCAGACAGTAAATTAGTTATTCTAGCAATTTCTTTTCTTTAATTCTTGTAACAGTAATATACATGAGCTGTTCAGAGTTATTTGTAATTAATGCATTTATTTCTTGAAATGAACCAAACTTGGAACTGAAACAGATTTTTGGTCTAATGATGAACATGAATGAATAATTCACAAGTTGACAATATTTCTGTTCACAGGAAAATTCTTCTAAAACCAAATTGCAAATTTCTTTAGCATTCGTTTTTTCGTTTGTAATGAGAATTGGTTTAAAAATGATCAGCTTTCAATGATTAAGCTATTAAGTTTCTATTGCTATTTCAATGGCAAAGGTTCCATTCTTTAGTTCTTCCAGTTCAGATCTTTACAGTTAAGACACTCCATGCCACTTTCATGAAGTTGAATCATCCTCATTTCCCATGCATTCCAAATATAAGAGGAAGGCTTGTAGCTTTTACCTAAGAATTTGTTACTTTGTGAAACAGACTCCCATATGGGTGCTTTCCTAAACACAATATTAACCACTTCAAGGCAAGGGTCAATTGTTATATATCCTTCTTATCCTCATAATCTTACATTCACATGACATACTTCATTCAGTTATCTACCTTGAATGGCTCTCACTTGTATTGGCTGAACTTTAGTATTTAAAAAACTTCAATTAATTTAGCAGATGTCATCCTGCTTTTGGGTCATCTATGTCTTTTTACAGGTGTAATTCTCTTGCCTTTTTTCCTCTGATGGATATCCAAGTGAATTATCACAATACAAGTCTAATATTCCATTGAAATTTTATAACAAACAGTACCTAATGGACGTACAAATGTTCTAAAATACCTGGTTCACATATGGGGAATGTTGAACACCAAGATCCCTCGGAACATTTGATCTTCTTTGATCCAAGAAGAGTAAAACCAGGATCACAAGTGACTTGCAGGAACTTGCCATGTTGCACAAAAGCAGAACTCTTGCTATCAGGATAGGCAAGATGGGCATTTTTAACCGGAACAACTGCACAACTTTCTAAAAGAAAGAAAAAACTTTTTGTAATATACTGCAGGTTGATATCTGGAATCAACTAAATATCAGGATATGAAAAAAAGCAGAAACAATGCCTCCTGAAAATGATACAAACAAATATCAGAATATATGAAAAGCCAACTAAACTTTCTTGTTTATCGATCTATGACGAAATCCCAAATCACTTATCTGAAGCTAAACAAACACGTTGTCTTGTATGTTACATATGCTGGCGGCCATTTGTATTATGAAAAGTGTGTAAGCATGAATGGACTCTTCATAATGCAAATGTCTAATGAATATGCATGAGGTCAGTCGGTATTTAAGGACTTATTTGAAGTAGCAGTCAGACTAGTTGTTTACAACTTAAGAAAACTGTAATCATTGGTAGACAGTGTATTGAAGTAGTTCTTTTTGTTTTTTATATTCCTCTACACTGACCACAAGTCTCTCCCTGTGTCTGCTACACAAGACCAGCCACTCACAAGAACACAAATATTGACAAATTGGTTTTTCAAAGTTATTTTCATCCTTTACATAATTTGATAATGTTCTGGTGTGAGAAGCATCAAAACATTCGCAAGTCATCTTTTCATCATAAACAGACTGAAGTGGTACAAGTTTTCATGCTAACACTGAATACAGGTTAGTCAATCTCAAGATGCAAACAAAAGTGATCCTTAAAAGCAAGACCAGCCCACCATACCAAGAGCTCTACAAAGAGAGTTCTCTCTTCTTCATAAAAGACCATCTCCAGGGAATCAGCTCTCATGTAAACACTGAAAAATAATACAGGTGCAGCAGCAGACCTAAGTCAATAGTGCAGTAAATCGAATCCTCAGTGGATGCTCTCACTGCATTAAACAGAGCTATGGCTATTTACATATTTACATGTAAATTATTACCCTCATCTTTGTTGCAATTACCCCAACATTTTGACTGTTGTGTCCTCTGACCTAAATCAGGTGCTTGTTGGGTAGCCTTCCAGAAATCTAGGGTTCTAACTGAACCATTTAATTCATCTACAGTTTGACTAACAATTCTTATGTATATATCTTGTCTAGTTCTTATTTAGTACTGCTTTTTTTCCAATGAGTCCTTCTGCAGTACCCACCCAAGAGATTGAACTCACAATTACGCTAGTATCTCACAGGGACATAATAGGACAATAGTTTGGGATTAAATAATGTAAATAATGATAATTCCTCATCCCAGAAATTCAAATTTTGCTTCATGAATGTTTTGAAATTTTTGCCATAAAGCAATGTTTGGCAAGGTAGTTTGATAAGCCAGTGCTACTGAAGTGAGTTCAATCCTAAGTCACTGCATCACTTAAAGGGCCTTGTGCCTGACTGAGCTGACTTTCTTGATGGTTAAAGATAGTTGAATATTTCTAACCTGTGCTTGTGATGATTGTTGAAACTGTGTTAAAACACCAGGATTTCGAACAATGATTTAGGACTTCATCATTTGCTTATCCTTAGCTCTGTGTAAGAATAAATTTAATGAATATTTCTTATATTTACTATATCAAAACTTTCTTGTTTCATGATTGACTAGTTGCAGGTCTATTTATCAAGATCACTTTCAGCTTTTTAAGTTCTAAAATTCATGGTGAAGGATTTATATTGAAATACAAGAAAAAAGACAATTTGATTTATTTTATAAAACAAGACAGAATAGCAGGAGAAAAGAATTCTTAGAATAAAATTACTCACTTGGTTTGCAGACAGGTAAGTCTGTTGACCAATTGCCAAAAAGACATTTCAAATTGTTTGCTCCGACTAATTCATATCCAGTCTTGCAGAAGATGTTTATGTGTTGTTCATGAGAAATTATTTGTCCCCAGTCTGTGAGGACAACATTGGACTCCATTTGTTTTACATTACCATTCTCGACTAAAAGAACAGCACAACCACCTGTACAAATAAGAATTTTCATATTTAGCATAAAAAGACAAATTTAAAGACAAAATGAAGAAAAAGAACAAGAGCGTAACTAGGTTTCATTCCAGATTCATGGGGACTGAAAAAAAAGCCATAAATTGTTTCTTGCTTGATTTTAATGCCTGTTTTTATTGAAATTATTTGAAGATTAAAAAAGAAATCTTTATTTTAAAGTTTTTTTCAAAAGCACATTTTCCAATTTTATCTTTCTTTACTAACAAAAATATTTTATCACAAACCAAATCTTTTGACAAAGATGGCTGAAATATTAAAATTTTCACTCTTTCAAAATATGAAAGTGAATCAAGTTTATAAACTTGAATTTATAATCTTTTTGAAAAAAATGTTGAGTCTGTAAAATTTGTCTGCTCTGATATATAGAGATATATGATATGAGGCTGTTTTTCATTGGTTAATTAAAGCATGTGTGTTTGGAAAAAAGATGACCATGAGGAGTAGAGATTCGGACCTGTTCTGAAGTCACAAGCAAGGAATTGTCTCTGCTGCCACGGTACCAGTTACCAAGTGTTTAAAGATGCAAGTTGTCTGGCCCTATTTCACTCCACCAAATGGGTAAGTCTGTCTGATATATTCTCTGTATGTTAATCATGGTATTCATATTTTTAATTGTAAATAAATAACATGATTAAATGTTGAGAAGGTATTCATTCTTATTTGTGTTAGTCCCAAAGTAATGTGGGATGAGCACAATAAAAATATCAGAGACAAATTTTAGTTTTCCATTTTAAATTTATATTAAACAAACAAAATAAAGTAAAAAGAATAAACATCACAAATTATACAAATATTTTGGCTATTTTTTTTTTACATTTTTTTTTATTTAGTACATCTACTCAAATATAATGCTTGAAGTAATAAAAATAGAATATGGGGAACAGTGTTATATGCAAACAAATATGGTAACTGCATTGTATTCAATATTGACTCTTGTTTAAAGGATCAGAATTTGCATATCTTCATTATATATATGTTAAACATAAAAATGTCTTAAAATATATATATTTTTGAGTCTTTCCTTGGATTGGATGCTCTCTCTCTCTCATATATATATATATATATATATATATATATATGTGTGTGTGTGTGTGTGTGTGTGTGTGTGTGTTATAAAGAGATAATCATACATTGACTCAATTAGCAATATTAATGCAATTAATGGTGAATTCTCTTCGCTAACAGACTTAATATAAGCATTAAACTACTAGCAATCTACTGAATGATGTGATCCTTAAAAAAAAAAAAGATTCTCACTTGAAATATTTGAACTTTAGCGTTGCGACTTGCACATTCCAATATTATATAACCGTTAATAAATAACACATTCTTAAAAAAAACATCTTTCGGTCTACAACACATTTATTGTGTCTTCAAGTTTTGATTTTAAAGGAAAAAATTACAGCTTGACCATGAAAACAATGAGGTTTTTGAAAGTACTAGCTGCTCTAAAAATACACCAGATCCATCTGACAACAATGTTATACATAAGGTTCACATCATTCAGTGGATTTTTAGTAGTTTACTCCTTATATTAAGTCTGTTAGCGAAGAGAATTCGCCATTAATTGCATTAATATTGCTAATTGATTCAATGTATGATTATCTCTTCATAATATAAAATTTATGCTGCCTAATATATATATATATATATATATATATTAAAAAGAAGAGAGGTACTGCAAACTTTTTTGGTTGTAATGTGGGTTTTTTTTTTTTAAATATTATTCTTTATTTTTCATAGTTTTACATAGTTTTACAACACGTGTTTCTGGTCTTACGACCGTCTTCAGGTAAAGGGTGGAGATTTCCACATATTATTAAAAATAATTATTAAAAATAATTAATTTTTTTCCTTTATGCTTTTCAATGTTACATCTTCTCTATATGAGACATTCTCAGAGAACAGAGAATGTCTCATATAGAGAAGATGTAACATTGAAAAGCATAAAGGAAAAAAATTAATTATTTTTAATAATTATTTTTAATAATATGTGGAAATCTCCACCCTTTACCTGAAGACGGTCGTAAGACCAGAAACACGTGTTGTAAAACTATGAAAAATAAAGAATAATATTTAAAAAAAAAAAAAAAAACCCACATTACAACCAAAAAAGTTTGCGGTACCTCTCTTCTTTTTAATATACACACTTTTCTCTCGTTGGAACCATTATAACCTCTTCATTTCATTTTATATATATATATATATATATATATATATATATATATATATATATATATCAATTATGTGGTGCGGTTTCAATTTATATTACACGAATCATTCATACGAAAAGCAGATAATGAAGTTAATGATATGGCAAGAATCACTCTCGCAAACAATTTTTAATAATAAAATACATTAACCTTGAATCCGTTAATGAATGGTATGATCCTTGTTTATAAATTCCAGTTTAAAAAAAAAAAAAAAATGACCTGATAAAACTGGAATTTATAAACAAGGATCATACCATTCATTAACGGATTCGAGGTTAATGTATTTTATTATTAAAAATTGTTTGCGAGAGTGATTCTTGCCATATCATTAACTTCATTATCTGCTTTTTGTATGAATGATTTGCGTAATATATATATATATATATATATATATATATATATATATATATATATAGCACCCAATGCAAGGAAAGACTCAAAATCCTAGAATCTATTATCTATTATTATAGAAAATAAACAACCTGCATTAAATAAAAGATATTTCACTAGAGGAGATAATTTTTTGAAGGGTGTACAAAAGATGTAATATTCATTAAAAAAATAATAATAATATATGAGGCATTCTCAGCGACTTTAACCATTACACATGGTGTCACTGCAAATTCTTTCAAATTTTCAGCTTTATAGTCAACAGTATCTTGCTTACCACACTGACAACACATGGTTCTTGATAATGCCTTAGATAATTGAAAGTTCTTGAAGAAAAAGAATTGAATAAACATGAACTTTGGACAGTTTTTCCACAATTTTTTTGTCTTAATATACATCTAATTTAAAAATTAGAAAAATATAATAAAAAATTAAACAAACAGATTGTTGTTTGAATTTAATATAATAATTAAATAAAACACGTTAGAGATATAGATATCTCTCTCTCTCTCTCATATATATATATATATATATATATTTATAATTTTGAATAAATATTATAACATATGCATGTTATAACATCACTAGAAAAATTGCAATTCTGTTTCAACACTACTGGTGTCTTATCAAGTGAATAAAGGGTTTTAAGAGTTCAAAAACCAACCAACCCTCTCAGTAGGGGAAATATTATCATGTAACCTATGATGACCAATGAGCATACAAGTATATAGTAATTCAAAATAACATGACAATATACCCTAAGTACAATCTATTAGTGCCTTAAAGTTAAGATTAGATACATACATATACAAATACACAAACCAAACACAAAGACACACATGTGCAAATATAAGCATGTATGTATGGTTGTATGTATGGTTGTTTCTACATCTGTTTATATATGTGTGTATATACCTGCGTACATATATTTGCGCACGTGTTTGTATGTTGGTTTGTATATGTGTATATGTATGCATGTATGTGGGTGGGTGCATGCATTTGTATATGTATACACATATATGTGTGTGAGTGTGTGTGTAAATATGCATATATTTGTGTATATGATGAAAATGTGGAAAAGACAAAGCAAAATCCGAATATGTGAGTTTACTGTTTCTTATTTTGTTTTTTTTTGTTTTGCTGTTAACGTCAGACGTTTCGGTCTAATAGACCATCTTCAGGACATGGTTATTGGAGACATATTTAAATTTAAGTAAACTCACATATTCGGATTTTGCTTTGTCTTTTCCACATTTTCATCATACCATCGGATCTACATCCACATATTTGCTTACATTTGTGTATATGTATGTGTTTTTATATTTGTTCATTATTCATTACACCAGCTGCACATCCAAACTCATGGCATATATATATATATATATATATATATATATATATATATATAAGTACAGGACAGCTTCAATGCTTCATCAGAAGCAAATATATCTCCAGATCAGATGAACTGTCCCTTTGGCATTGTCAAGATGCTAATTGGTTTCCATATCAATGAAACGCCATACATAGAATTAAAGGGCGTTCAGATCAAGAGAGTGAAGGGATTACATATTGAGAGTGACGCTGGGAAAATTCTTGACCAGACACTCCTTGTTTGCATATGACATATAGAAAGGGCTATGGTCTTGGTGGGGAGAGGGAAGGGGTCACATACAACTTCACCTGTGCCAACCCTTGATCTAAGGCTGGAGAAGTGTATCAATGTAGAGAATTGCATTTGATCCACATCAACTTGCTGTGATCATGGTGGACGATATTCTGTATGTCATAATTGAAAAAAATGCAACTGGCTTTCAGATGTTTGACCACTGAGAATAGTTTTTTTGCTTGTTCACCAATGAAAGATCATTTCTGATCTTGGACTCTCAAACTTGGTCACTTACAATAAGTTCACTATCTTTGAGTCGTAGTATGTTGTATCTTTGCATTTCCTGTATCTTCGTGAAATGGGCACGTGGCCGAGTGGTTAGAACATTCGCATTCTGACCATAAGACCCAGGTTCAAATCTCACCATGGTCTGTTTGTCAGGAAGGAGACTTCCTGATATTATCAAACTGGAGGAGTCAATCCCAGTGTGTGGCGCCTTTGAAAAGTGCCTGAAAACCATACCACAGGTTGACCCAAGCCTTGTGAGTGAAATTGGGTAGATGGAACCTTGCTAGCACAAAGTCACAAGTTATCATGGTTGAGGGCTTGAGCTGGCCTTGTTCAAATTGTTGGTCACACTAGATAACATGCTCTTTTCTCAGAAACTGTAACTAAGGTCTGCTCAGCATAGTTGCCGTATAAACCACAGGTGGGCTCTGAGGGTGTTGAATAAACACAAATGCGTCTGAGCAAGCGTCTGCAATAGGGATTGGCTAGCTGCCCTAGTAAACGGGTATCCTCAAATATGAGTGGCCAGCTATATATACATCTTCGTGAAAGCTGCCATGTAAATGCCCTTGATACATATATACATTCTCTCTCTCTCTCTCTCTCTATATATATATATATTGTCTACTTCTCTCTTTTCATTAGTGTAGGCTCCCCACCCAAAAATCTTTTTAAATTATGTTAATTCTTTTTTATCAATGTCTGGTTCATTATCAGATTGTCTGGCTGAATTTGTATCATTTCATAAAATGTAGTTAATCTGATGAGGCAGGTATATATATTTATATATGTTGAAATAAATTTATAACTGACAATAGATTTTTAAGGTTTCTTTCCTAATTATGCTTTATATATATATATATATATATATATATATATATATATATATATATATGAGAGGGGGGCAGGTTGGGTGGGTTGGTTGGTCAGTTGTTTTTCTTCTTGGCTTAAGTACAGCCTAAACAGGATGCCATCTTTTGTGATATGCTCTTTCTAGTTAACTAGCTTCTGAATAGATAACTTTTGATGCTAATCTATATAAAGATCTAAATGTTGACACACACAAATGATCCATTTTACTATCAGCAGATCCATTTGGTGATGGAGCTGTTTTTGAAATATCAGAAAAATATGTTGGAATTATCAGTTTTGTAAAAGAATTTTGAATGCTGATACTTAAAGCAGACATGTCTTCTCAAAATGGAACATTGGCACAGGACAATTTTCCAAATACTTATTTCATTTTAATCTTGAATCAGAGATCAACTTCGAAAGTATTTATTTATTTATTTTTTTTTTTTTTACAGATTTTTACTCTAAAGCTTATTTCATGTACACATCTAAAAACTCCACTATATTATATATCATTATCCACCTCTACCTTTTCTTCCAAATATTATAATAGCAGGGATATGTGTTGAGCTTTAGGCAATTTGGATGAATTATTTTAAATTTGGACTTAAAAATTATCGATGCTACTTGCAGAATAGAGAAGTGAATTGAAATGAAACTATGTTGCCCAAAACTGCTTTAAATATTTTAGAAGTGGTAATTTGTCTCTTGGAATTGAATTATCATCACTTGCCAATTATGATGCTTTAAGACACAATGTAGCACAATGTAGAAGAAAAGCCAACCTGAAGCTTTTGAAAACTTTCAGAACAGCTCAGTTCATTAAAGGGAGCCATATGTGGAGCATTACATAAGATTAGAAAAATATACAGGAGCTCAGGAAAGGGTTTCCATGATTTTAAAAAAAAAAAGCAAAAATACTTTTGATACACTGTTATAAATATAATCTAAAGCAAAGGTCTGAAACTCAATCTCTCGTGATTGGTGGGTTGCATATTTGAGACGCCTGATTTATACTCTTAGTATTCAGATCGAACTATAAACATTAAAACTGGACAGAATATCTACAGGAAGATCTATATTATCAAATCTTCTGATCCAATTATCAACATTAAAACTGAACAGAGTAAATATCTACAGGAAGATTTATACTACCAAATCTTCTTACCCAACAAACACAGTGGCAACTTAGATTATTTTTACAGAAAGAAAAATCATTTGTGCCACTGATCAAGAACTTAGACTCTGACAAACAGTGAAAACCCAATGTAAAACTCAACAAGAAATGTTTCAGACTTACTTGGCTGACATGTTGGAAATATTTCTGACCATTTTCCTTTTCTGCATGTCAGTTTGGGTGTTCCAGTTAAGTTGAATCCCCGCTCACACCTGACTGTTACATGATGGTCATGTGGCACTTGAAGAGCACTCAGATTGGCTGTGGAAAATTTCAGTTCTTCAACCCCAAACAGCACGTGCCCATTTTGTACAATGTTGGCAATGCAATTTTCTAAAAAGATAATTTATGATTTCCATTTAATTTGGTTCTATTCTATTTGGTTAACTCCTTGGCAAACTTGAAAGAAATTTAACCAATTGCAATACAAATATCACAAACACTTAAAAAATGATAAAAAAAATTTAATTAATAGAAAAAAACCAACAAATTTCAAATCAGCAGCAGGAATTATCCACAATTTTGATCCATATTATTTGAAAATTAGAAAATATTAAACCGGTACAATTTAACAAAGCTTTTTGGAGATTATATATATATATGTTTCTACATATTTGTTTTATTACCAAATAACATGTCATCATTAGAGTATTGTTTATAATAAAAGGAATATTATAATATCCATTATTGTCAAAGACAAATTGTGTTACCTGAAAGTTAAATTCTTTACAAATGGAATGAGGAAGGCTACATCAGTGCATGGCCACTAAAACCGAGAGTATGAAAGAATCTTAATGAAAATGAGTAGAAAGAATGTCTAAACTGTACAGCGAAACATGTCTTAATGAAAACATGCTACCAAAATATAGGCACACACACACAATATATATATTTATATATATATATATATATATATATATATATATATATATATATATATAGCTTAGCAGTTGAAACTTACTTGAAACACATGAAGGAAAGTTAGCAGTCCAGTTGCCATAGTAACAGTGAATATTGTGTGTTTTATTTTCCTTTGGAAGTTCATAGCCTTCGTCACAAATGATTGACACTTTTTGAGAATGGGACACGCTTGACACTGAAGTACCAGAAGCTGAAACAACTCTACCCTTAAGAATTGTCTGCACATGGCAACCATCTGTAAAAATAAATAAAAACAAAAAATAATTTCATAAAACAGATTTGAAATCACTCACTGTTTAAAATCAGTTGCCACCTGATTATGTCCATACAAGGTAAATTTTATGTGAATATTTGTTTGAATAAATCCTAAATTGAAAATGAGGCTGGTGAAAGAAATTCAATAGATATAAAAAAAAAAAACAAAAAACAAAAAAACAAAAAAGAACATTGATAATAAAACAAATATTTATTGTGTATTAGTTGGCGAAGTGGAAGCATGGTGAGAAAGATTTGAAAAATCAAAATTTTTGGACATGCCTGTATCCTTTCTCAACAAAACAAGAAATAAAAAGTGAAGTGGGACTTTTTTGTACTTTTTTAAAATTTTTTTTAATTAATTTATTAATTAAAATCTATTTTTTATAACTATACAGTTAAGGTAAAAATCAATCATTCAGCTGCTTAATATGAATCCTATTTTATATCAATAATATAAATTTTGTTTTTTACAAACCATAAACAATGTCCCCCCACCAATATGTTAGCAAGACATCATGTGATTTCCAAGGACAACTATATATGACTAGAAAAGAAGTTAAAATTAAACAACATCCTCAATGCAGAGGTGTGCCACTTCAAAAAACTTCATTTTGGTAAAATATTATTATAGTTATCTGCCATTATTAAGGGATTATTCCGTGACCACTCGGTGGTCACGATTATTCTCCCTTCATAGTAGACTCCTAAAATTGCCGTCTTTGTTTACACCTTGTATGTCTTTTTGAGTTGAATAAAACCTGAATCACCCAAAGATATTTTCTAGTCTCGTCATTCGCCACAATTTATTTAACTCAAAATTAGTTAAGTTAAAAATCATTCAGCTGCTTAATATAAATCCCATTTCATATCAATAATATAGATTTTGTGTTTTACAATGTCCCCCCCCAAAATATGTTAGCAAGAGATCATGTGATTTCAAAAGACAACTATATATGACTAGAAGTAGTCAGACTCACACACACGCATGTATCACACACACACACACACACACACACACACATTTTTATAGTTTCAATAGCTTTTTCTTTCATTTCAATTTTGTACACAGGCAATTACTTTTGTTAATACATACATATAACTGCTGTTTGTTGTAAATTCATTGTTTTGTGTTATTTATTTTACCGGACTCACAAGAATCTGCCAAAATTGTTTGCAGGACAAATGTTGCAGGAGCCATTAAATATTTACTATAAATTGTCCATACACCTCGCAAACAAAAACGTGATACCCACAACATTAGTACTGAGACAATGTGGAATATTTAAACCATTAAAAATAAGACAGAGTTGAAATTAATCAAAATCTAATTTTTATAATGATGCATTTAAGGTAAAAATCAAGCATTAAATGAGGCAAGAAAAAGAAAAAAATTCCCCGATGAGTGGATGGAGTGATTGCTAGAGGGTCTGACTATGAAACTCTAGAGTCGAGATGCTGAAGGTAACACCAATCAGCTAAATGACAAGCTTTATATTTGTATTAATTGTGTGTGTATATATATATATATATATATAGTAAAAGTAATAAATCCATTGGTATATAACCCAAGTGGATCCTAGTAATATAAAATATTAAAACTGATCCACAAAAAGAGCTCAATGTATTTATTATGACAGAGCAAATAATTAATGCACAACAAAATCCAAAATCACCTCATAAGTTTATTTCAGCTGAGGAAAAAATAAAGTTTGTCAGTCTTATGTTTAAAAATCTAAAATCATACTTAATAGTCTAGTACTTTTGTATTTTTAAACATAACATTATCTATATATTTTAAGTTTTTTTAAACCCCTTTTTATTCCTTTCTTAATTTTAACTTAACATTTCATTATTCAGATAACACCAATTTAATGTCATAAGGTTTATATCCGGGTTTAATTTTATAAAACCTCTTCCCTTTAAAACTAATACCTTCCACCCTCCCTTGACCACTGCCTTGTGCCTTTCGTCTGACTGAAACATTGAAATGGATAAATTCTGTATTAGTTTTTCAACGGGTGTTTATTTTTTTTTTTGTAGCTTTCTAATTCTGACATGAACTCAGTCTATACCAGGGTTGTACAAGACTGATGAAGTTTATTTTTTTGGCAGTTGAAATAAGCTTATTCCCCATATGAGGTGATTTGGAATTTTATTATATATATATATATATATATATCCAGTTAAGATGAGAACAAATGAAGTATAATTCCACTGTCTATAACATTTAATTTAAAAGAGGGCTCAATACAGAGTAGAGCTAAATATTATCTATTATAGGAGATTAAAACAAAAACATGTTAAAAATTGTTACACAATAGCAATTGTGTTTTAAAAGTACAAATGTGTCTCCTCAGCTGATGGTATGCCCAAAGAGACACATTTGTAGTGTTGAAATACGATTGCTATTGTGTAGCGATTTTTAATGTTTTTGCTTTAATCTCCTATAATAAATTATATATATATATATATATGTGTGTGTGCTTTAATCTCCTATAATAAATTATATATATATATATATATGTGTGTGCTTTAATCTCCTATAATAAATTATATATATATATATATATATATATATATGTGTGTGTGTGTGCTTTAATCTCCTATAATAAATTATATATATATATATATATATATATATATATATATGTGTGTGCTTTAATCTCCTATAATAAATTATATATATATATATGTGTGTGCTTTAATCTCCTATAATAAATTATATATATATGTATGTGTGCTTTAATCTCCTATAATAAATTATATATATATATATATATGTGTGTGCTTTAATCTCCTATAATAAATTATATATATATATATATATATATATATATGTGTGTGTGTGTGTGTGTGTGTGTGCTTTAATCTCCTATAATAAATTATATATATATATATATGTGTGTGTGTGCTTTAATCTCCTATAATAAATTATATATATATATATATATATATGTGTGTGTGCTTTAATCTCCTATAATAAATTATATATATATATGTGTGTGCTTTAATCTCCTATAATAAATTATATATATATATATATATATATGTGTGTGTGTGTGCTTTAATCTCCTATAATAAATTATATATATATATATATATATATATATATATATATATGTGTGTGCTTTAATCTCCTATAATAAATTATATATATATATATGTGTGTGCTTTAATCTCCTATAATAAATTATATATATATGTATGTGTGCTTTAATCTCCTATAATAAATTATATATATATATATATATGTGTGTGCTTTAATCTCCTATAATAAATTATATATATATATATATATATATATATATGTGTGTGTGTGTGTGTGTGTGTGCTTTAATCTCCTATAATAAATTATATATATATATATATGTGTGTGTGTGCTTTAATCTCCTATAATAAATTATATATATATATATATATATATGTGTGTGTGCTTTAATCTCCTATAATAAATTATATATATATATGTGTGTGCTTTAATCTCCTATAATAAATTATATATATATGTATGTGTGCTTTAATCTCCTATAATAAATTATATATATATATATGTGTGTGTGTGCTTTAATCTCCTATAATAAATTTTATATATATATATATATGTGTGTGCTTTAATCTCCTATAATAAATTTTATATATATATATGTGTGTGTGCTTTAATCTCCTATAATAAATTTTATATATATATATATGTGTGTGCTTTAATCTCCTATAATAAATTATATATATATGTGTGTACTTTAATCTCCTATAATAAATTATATATATATATGTGTGTGTGTGTGCTTTAATCTCCTATAATAAATTATATATATATATATATACGTGTGTCTGGGGGGAAAGCAATGAAGAAAGCAACATGTTTATTGGTTGAATATCAAGAGATAATGAATGAAAAGCAGGCAGGAATGAAAAGACATAAAAATAACAACCCATTAAAATTCTTTCAGGAAAGACAGAGTAAAAGAAACAAGAGAGGATGTGATAGAAAACATTTGTGCATTTGTTATGCCTTTATATGAACTAAGAGGAGGCACGGTGGAGTAATGGATAACGGCTTGGATTGCGGAATCGGAGAGCCGAGTTCGAATCCCAGTCGATTCCATTACATTCACTTACGTGCTAATACCCTTGGGAAAGGTGTGAATCCTCTTCTTCTCCCTCCAACTATGGGTAAATAGCAGGACAGACTGGGTTCTATAGCCTTGGATGGCAACTGGTCTAGGAGAAGGACAACTCTGAATTCAAAACCTGCGGAGGGTCGTTTGGGGACCTTGTGGCATCCGTTGCACCAGGTCCCTGTATTCGTCCCTCCAAAAAGTGTGGATGGCCCTGAACAAGGCCTTCACCACTATAATCAAATCCTGTGTGGCTGTCGGGCTTTCAGTTTCTGGGAACTGATCTGTCTGACCCTCATACGTCGAGTTCGACGCGAGAGCGATAATTATATGAACAAATCTTTGTTTTTATAATAGAGAAAACACATCTGAATACAAAAGTTTGAGAGGGATAAGGGCAAGAATGTAAAGATACAAGGCAAAGCATAAGAGAATGGTAGAGGCCCTAATATAATGGATAATCTTAGAATTTCCAAGACATTAGCTAGTTGCCATTATTCCACTAATCACATTATCATTTTTTTAATAGTTCAGCTGATACATTCTTGAACCTTCTTCTGTTGTAAAATTCATTTTCACTATTTACATTATTCAGACTATTGTCCTCATCTTTGTCGCCATATTTCTTACGTTTCGGTTTCAAGTTTTTGTAATCCAAAAAGTGACTTGACCCAAAAGTTGTGAGTTGAAAAGCTGGTCACAACAGAGGTAAACAAAAACTTGTTTGAGTTACTAAAGGGAATTAATTGAAACCAAAATATCCAGAAAAGGCATGGCATGTGGAATTAGAATAATCTACCCCTCCAAAAAAATTCCAGCGTATATCAGCTGAAGAAGGCTAAAGTGTACAATAGCTGAGACATTGTGAATATGGCAACAAAGGTGAAGATAACAGTCCGAACAATGTAAATAGTGTAAATAGTTACAATACTTCATATCAGAAATATAGACAGATACTGAAGAAAGCCAGAGTGTACAATGGCCGAAATGTTGTGGACATGACAAAGATATGGACAACAGTCCAAAAAATGTAAATAGTTACAATATCTCATCTCAGAAATACAGATATAAAAGAGAAGACAATGAAAATAGTGTAACCTAATCAATAGAATGTTTTAAGTGGTAGGGGCAAATCTTTTAGGTGCAGAAGGCATGAGTAAGTATTTGCATGACGTTTCCAAAGCAAGTGGATACGGGGAAGAAGTTGGCTACTGATCATGTGTCGTAGAACAACACAATAAAACAGTTATGCTTCAGTATTTTGTTGTACAGCTGTTTACTAAGTTTAGCTCAGATCAACAAAGTAAGAGAGGCATTGGAAATATTATTTTGAGACAAGTTACCAAGTGGGGAGAGTCTGCTGTGAAAATCATCACTTAAAAGCCAAGTTTTCTTAGGTTTGAACAACTGATGCCAGAGGAAACTGTGCAACTATCTCAGCCACCAGACAGAATCAGAAAATGCTCACCTGAAATTTTGAGATGAAGCATTTTCATTATTCCTTTATTATTTGAATTCATATCCTTGTCATTTTTGGTTTTTAACATGTTGCAACCAAAAAGTTTTCCAGCTTTCATCAGATATATGTTACATCTGTTGTTGTTCTTCACTGTTATTGAATTTTTTTTTACAATTCAATAAATCTGACCAGCAAAGTATAGTAATGCTGAGAGAATATCTCAAGCCAAATCCATTAATTTTGCATATGGTAAACTTTAACAGATAAAATTTAATTCTCAGATTACGTAGTCGTTTTTTTAGGACAAACTTATGTACTGCTTCTTTCAAGTCTCTTACTTTCTAATGTGGGTCTCCAACTATTACTCAAAAATTTTGATAAAATATTTCCCTTCCAACAATTACAGAAGAAAAATTAAAGAAGAAAACTTACTTGGTTCACATTTGGGGAAAACCTCTGACCAGTTTCCATAACTGCAAGTCAGGATCTCAGCACCGTTTCTGTGGAATCCTTCCAGGCAAGACACGGTAACTGAATGTCGGTGAGACACTAACCCATTGGGCAATGAGGAACATGCATTTGTCAATTCTTTTTCTAAATATAACACGGAACCTTGCAAAACAGTCTGTACATGGCAACCCTCTACAGGCGGTAAAAATAAGAAAAACAATAAGGTTAATTTGAAGATATAAGTAAGCAATTCAGGAAAAAGAAAACACTGCCAATGTTGAAATGTAATCAAATTGCACCAAAATCATTTTTATCATTTTTCAATCATGATTATTTTTATTTGCAAATGGACAAAGATTTGTCACCAATTTATATTTTTCTATAAATGCAAGTTCAATTTTAGTTTTAAAATGAAAATAAATAAGAGAATTGTAGTTTAGAACCTTTTATGAGAAAACAAAGATACTAAATAAAGTTGTTTTAATGAAAATGACAATTTTTATTTTTAGCTAATGTTTTTTTATCATTAAAATTAAAAATTTTATTTTCATACTGTTTTTGTAGATTTGCTGTTGTTAACACAACATTTTGGCTAAACCATTCGTCCATCTTTGTTAAGTGTCTTTTCAAAAGAAAAAAAGAAAATTATTTATTTTTCCTTATTCAGTCAGTCTCTAGGCCAGGTACTACAGATTAAGTTGGACACAAGGCAAGCAATAACTGAACAGTACTAAATAAGAACAAGACAAGTTATCTCCCCTAGACATAGACAGCAGGATGAGAACAATCTAATCTCATAGATTAAATAAAGGGTTTAGTTCAAAATTCCATGACTGTTACCCGCATTAACAGACACCTAAAGAAGGCAAAACAGACAAAGTGTTGTGATAATAACAAAGATGAAGATTGTTTCTTTTTGTTCCTCTTTTTGCACAAATCAAACAACAAAAAAGAATGTACCTTTGCATTTTGTGATGCACAGATATGTTAGCATAACTTTAATAGTTTCATTAATAAAGCAATTAACATCAGTTGACAGGAATATTAACATATTTTACTTACTTGGGACACATTCTGGAATGTTGTGTGACAAGTGGCCATAGGAGCAGGTCAACATGCCCGTGCCAATTAGAGTGTAACCAGCTTCACATATTACAAAGATACTTGACCTGTGTTTGATCTGGATCTGATTTGTCAACTCTTGACCTTGATATAAAACTTTGCCATTAGACAACTTAGAGCTGAGGCAAAATTCTGAAATGAAAATCCACAAAATATTCATCACTGAAAATATATTTATATGAAATTATTGTTATAAACCAAATTAGAAAAGGTAAACTCCACTAATTCATTATTTGAAAAGATATACACTTATCAATGAGAATTAAATGTTTCTTATATTATGTATGGCACAAGACCTTAGTCATTGTGTGCTCTGTGAAGAGTAAACATGTTAATAAAAGCTTGTAAAATGAACATTTTAAACAGTAATCTATAGTAGATAATTTTAAAGAACTCTTGATAATTTGACCAAACTTAATATCTCTACTTTCATATATATTTATTATAAAATGCAATTTTTTTGTTTAGAAGTAACTGTACTCAAATTTGAACAAATCTTAAGCATCTTCACTAGGGATGTTGGTGTGATTAAGCAGCTCAAAAAAGAAAGAAAAAATAGAAATGGAAAGAAAAAAGAAAAAGAGGAAAAAAGCAAAAGCATAAAAAAGAAAAAGAAAAAGGTTGCCAAACTCCGATTTACACTATTTACATTGAGACTATTGTCCTCATCTTTCTTATTATTATCATAACATTTCAGTTGTGCCCCTCAGGCCTTTATCAGGTATATATCAATCTGGGTAATCTACAAAGGCCTTTATCAGGTATATATCAATCTGGGTAATCTACAAAGGCCTTTATCAGGTATATATCAATCTGGGTAATCTACAAAGGCCTTTATCAGGTATATATCAATCTGGGTAATCTACAAAGGCCTTTATCAGGTATATATCAATCTGGGTAATCTACAAAGGCCTTTATCAGGTATATATCAATCTGGGTAATCTACAAAGGCCTTTATCAGGTATATATCAATCTGGGTAATCTACAAAGGCCTTTATCAGGTATATATCAATCTGGGTAATCTACAAAGGCCTTTATCAGGTATATATCAATCTGGGTAATCTACAAAGGCCTTTATCAGGTATATATCAATCTGGGTAATCTACAAAGGCCTTTGTCAGGTACATATCAATCTGGGTAATCTACAAAGGCTTTTGTCAGGTATATATCAATCTGGGTAATCTACAAAGGCCTTTGTCAGGTATATATCAATCTGGGTAATCTACAAAGGCCTTTGTCAGGTATATATCAATCTGGGTAATCTACAAAGGCCTTTGTCAGGTATATATCAATCTGGGTAATCTACAAAGGCCTTTGTCAGGTATATATCAATCTGGGTAATCTACAAAGGCCTTTGTCAGGTATATATCAATCTGGGTAATCTACAAAGAATTCTGAACTCAACCCCTTTATTTAATCTACAGAGTGTAAATTGTTCTCATTTTTCTGTCTATATTCAGGGATATCTCATCTAGTTGTTATTTTTAGTACTGTTCAGTGATTGCTCCCTTCTTTTCCACTGAGTTCAATCCCTGAGGGAGGCAGTGTGTACCTGAACTCGGTGGAAACAGAGTAAACAATAACTGAGCAGTACTATAAATAAGAACTAGATAGTATCCCTAGATATAAGCAGTGGAATGGGAACAGTTTACCCCTATAAATTAAATAAAGTGTTTTCAGAATTCCCAGTAGGTTACCAAAATCAATATACACCTGATGAAGGTCAGAGGGTACAATGGCTGAAATATTGTGACAACAACAAAGATGAGAACAATAAACTGAATGTAAATACAGGGTGTCCAAAAAAATGTATACACACTTTAAAAAATATAAACTAAAGGTGTATACATTTTTTTGGGACACCCTGTAGTGTAAACAAAATGAGTTACTAAATGTTATTTTCTACTGTATTCAAGAATTCTACCAATTCTACTAGTTTAATGATATTGAAATGTTTTCCTTTTCTATCTTATTAAACCAAAGTATAAAAAAAATGAAAGCAATTAAGTACTAATTTTTGCATACAAATTAAACAACTTGAATTAAAATAAAATTAAAATTCTAAGTTGCTTATAAAAAAAAATTGTGTGTGCATATATATATATATATATATATATATAGCAGCAAATGAAGTTACATACAGAGTAATAAAGGTTTGTGGGAACATTGTTATTATAAATAAAAATAAAATAATAATAATGATGAAAATTATAAATAAAATAAAATTTAAACCGCGTTTAAAATAAATAAATAAAAAAATAATAATAAAATTACTGCCAGCATGCAACAGGGACTGTTCCTGCTAAAAATATGAACATCCTGCCCAGAGATGTGAAATTCAATCTCTTTGCCCAAGGACTGTTGTGATGACAATACGTGTGTAAGTTCCCTCTGTGATAGGACTTGTGTGATATTACGGAGTGACTTACTCTCTTTTATAACATGAACCTTATCACAATTATGATGTAAAACACGCACACACACACACAAATACACACAAATACATTAAATAAAATTGTATGAAATTACCATACAATTTATCATGTTTTATTACTGTTATTATTGTGTACATTGCTTGTTGTACTGTTTCACCTCATGAACATAAGGTTAACTTTTATGACCACAAGGTGTGAATGAATATACCTCCACAAGTTAAAGAAACAAAGCAAGATTAAACAATTTTGGCAATCTTCAAACTTTGTGTTCCCCAGGATGGTTTTTCCCTTGACACCACTATTATTTTAACTACCTTCACACCTAGGCAATATAAATATTGGTAAATATGTAAGATAATTTGGAAAAGTTTTCTAAATTGTCTTATATATTTAGCATTCTGTTGGATTATCATTTAACAGCCATCTAATATTAGTATAGTTCTTGTGGCACTGTCTAATAGTACTTTTTTCATATGAATGGAATGTAAGTCTGTGTGAAAGAGTAGTTGTATATCATATACCTATAAACTATATCCAGAATCTGAAAAGTATCCACTGATTTAATATTCCTTAATTACAGACATTAGTTCTGTTCAAAGCATTCTCCTCAAGATCTGATAGATATCCCAGCATCCCTTTCACATTTTGGTTTACAGACATCACATCGAAACACCGGTTCCCATACAATCACTGTAGTTAAGCAAAGTCTAGTCTGGTCAGTACCTAGATGGGTGACTGCTTGAGAATACTAGGTGCTGTAAGCTTGGATGTGCTGGTGGTGTAATGGATAATGGCTCAGTGTTAATTGGAGAGACAAGTTTCAATTTCAGTTGAGTTCGTCATATTCACTTACATGCAAATACCCTTGAGAAAAGTATGAATCCACCTCCTCTCTCCACAGCTATGGATTAATTAGTAAGATTTGTATAACTAAATAATTATTATCTGAAAAAAAAAAAAAAAAAAAAAAAAAAAAATTCTTATAATCTAAAAACATTTTCTGGGTTTAAATAACCTGTTTGATAAGCCATAAAAATGAATCAATCCATAAACCTTTCTTATTTCAAAACTGTAAATTCCTGCTTGATGTCTAATTATGTTCTCCTTAATCTCGTCCACGGTCTGAAATCTCTTCCTTTTACTGGTGATTTCAGCTTTAAAAAACTTCAGAAATTAGAAGGAACCAACTCCAGATGGGTGGAGGTGGGCGTATACCTGAGTAAGTTGATGTTTTGCCAAAGAAACCTTGTATGAAAAATGGGTAGGCAAATGACCGTCAGAAATTCAAGGCTCACCCAGTACACAAAATTAAACTACTAACTGAATAACTCTATGAGAGAATGTTTATAGATGCTCAGTAATATTCCCTTTGATTGGTTGCCAAGTGACACCAAAGACACTGGTTCTTGAGATTTTCAAAATACTTTCTGACTTTCTGCTCATTATATAGCAGGCTAATGAATATCATATTCTGTAATTTTATTTCTCACAAATTTGGTATTGGGTGGGGAGTAGTTAGCATTGGATTGTTGTTCATCAAATGCTTTTCAGAAAGTTAAGATCTTTCAACGCAAATCATTTTCTTCTTTTATTTCTAACTTTAGACATGTGGCTAAAAAGGATGATTTGCAAGGACATTCATGCCGAAAAGTACAAAATTATTACACATGAACAACAGGCAAATGGGGTGGAAAGGATTTGAACCTGGAAGCATTTTACTGGAAATGCTGCCCTCTTTCGATGGCAACTCAAATTTTGTGTTTTTTTTCTTCATCTTTGAAAGAATAGACAATCTTAATTGCCAGAATTTAGTATTTGCTAATTATCACTAATTGGCCACATTTTGGCAGGTATTTCTGAAGTGCACCTTTCCAGTGGCTAAATGTATTTGTCTATTTTTGTTTATTTTCCATCTTGATGAGTTTAAACTAATAAACCAATCAAAATTATCAATTATTTTCAGAAACCTTCACAGTTTTAAACATTTGCATAAATTGTTTAAATTATGATTGAGTTTACTTAAGTACATTTTCCCTTGTTATAGATCTGGGTAATTTGATATTTGGCAGCAAAACACCCACCACCAACCAACAAAGTTTGTAAAGTCAACAAAGGCATACACACATATTTATATATAAATATATCTCACCAGCACTCAAATGTGTGATATATATATATATATTATATATATCTATCTTACCAGCACTCAATGTGTGATATATATATGTGTGTGTGTGTGTGTGTGTGTGTATCTCACCAGCATTCAATGTGTGACATATATATATGTATTTCACCAGCACTCAATGTGTGATATATATATATATATATGTATGTATAATGTATATTTCACTAGCACTCAATGTGTGATATATATATATATATATATATATATATATATATATATGATATACAATATATGATGTAAAATATATGATGTAAAATAATATATTGTAAAAGAGGACTAAAAACAGCCGTACCTAAAAGGTGTAAACACTAAAAAGTGCTCAATACAAGATTCCAAAATTAGAAATGTAGAGCAAAAATATTTTCAAAAACACTAAAATCCAATCTACCTTACTACCCGGGTTTCAACCACTAGGTCTCCTCAGTCAAGTAAAAGAATTCTTCTACTTGCCTGAGGAGACCTTGTGATTGAAACCTGGGGAGTAAGGTAGATTACATTTTAATGTTTTTGAATATATATATATATATATATATATATATATATATATATATATAGTGTATATTTTGGCAGCATGTTTTTATTTAGACATGTTTCATTGAATAATTTAGACAAGTTTTGTCTACTTATTTTCACTTGGATCGTTTCATATTCATGGACAAGTTTTTGGTATCATTATTAAAAGAAGAGAGAAAATTACTGTGTTGATAAATATTATTTTACTTTAAGTACTTTGTCTTCAAATAGACAATGATGATGACATTGTGCTATGTCGAAAGTGCTCAGAATAAAATAATATGTATCAACATGGTAATTTTCTCTCTTCCTTTAATGACACCAAAAACCTTGTCCATGAATATGAAAGCATCCAATTGAAAATAAGTAGACAAAATGTGTCTAAATTATTCAATGAAACATCTCTCTCTCTCTCTCTCTATATATATATATATATATATATATATATATATATATATATAGAGAGAGAGAGAGAGAGAGAGAGAGATGCCTTCAATAATAGTTTTTTATTTTGGTGTGTTATTTGTAAAGGGCTATCTAATATTATTATAGTTCATGTGGTGCTGTCTAATAAATGACGTACAAGTTTGCATGAAAGAGTAGTTGTTGTATAAGCTATATAACATATATTGTTTATTATTTATAAAGATGCAATCTATAATTGTACAGATAAATTCATAAATAATATTAGTCTTACGGTGGATTGAGAAATATTATTTTTGATAATTAGATTACTGGTTTTAAATTATTTTATGATAGATGATAATTCTTATATGTGTATTTCTTTCTACAGGTTTTGTATGTCTATGATACATTATATAATATATGGATTTGCAGGTATATTAAAAATAATATACTGGCATAATTCCTATAAGAATATAATACAAAGAAAACCAGGTTTACTTGTTTACATTTTGAAAGATTTTGTGACCAAAAAAAATTACTCTATTAAAATTTAAGATTAATCAGTACTGAAGGATAAAAAAAAATCATTTTGTTGCCAATGTCCATTTTATTTTTATACTTTTGTTTCTATCACTGTTTTGTTTTTATAAAAATCATTTTGTATAAAGACAATGAAAAATTTACACATAAAATTTTATAAGAAAGGAGTTTGTTTTATTATTTTGAATTGTCAATCATTATTCATTTTTTGACTCCTCTTTTTTTACCTCTTAACTTTTTCATTATAACAATTTAGACCATCATTCTTTGTTTCCTTCATTTACAAAGATTTGCTAAACACTTAGCAGCAACTGCAGAATTATTCAGATTTATTCAACTCTTGTAAATTCCATTGAAGTCAATCAATATTTAAAAAATCTTTTGGTGTTTTTCCTAAAAATGTTGCTGTCAAATTTGGAATTCTTTTTTCCTCCAGAATTTAGAGGAATCTAATAAAAAAAACATTGATTTTTATTTGAGTCACATTTTGGAATTTCTAAAAAGCTAGAAATGAAAGAAATTCTTCAAATGACAAATTTATGCAACCATTTCTTTTTCTGCAATTATTGTGGAATGATAGGATTTTCACCAAAATTATTTTTTAAAAACTATTCCTGCATCAAGAGCTTCTTTTGCACAATTTGCTCCAGAAACTAAAGCCCATAGTTATAGTCATGAAGTAGGATACAAATATTTTATGGTTTTTAGATATAAAACAAAATAAAAAATAAAAAATGAAATTTTAAAAAAATATGGATGCTGTGCTGTTCTTGTTATTTACTGATTTGTTCAGTATATTAAAATTCTTCAATTAAAATTTCAAATTAAAATTCTTCAATTAAAATAGGATCTTGAAACAAAATAATATAAAGTATCTACAAGAAAACATCTTTGGTAATTTTCATTTCGAAAAAAAAATTCTCATATACCTGAACAATTCCAGGAAGTAGAGTCTCTCTATAAAAATCTTGGCAAATCAAACCAATTATGGCACAAGGACAGATTCATGGAGTGCCCAATGAGAAATAACTTTACTAGCTTATGGCACTAAGGTAAATTTGATCAAATCAAGATTTTTTTTAGATTTTATTCTTTTTAAATAATCAAATAGGCCAAATTTACATTTGCTTTTCTTTGCATAGTCCGTCTCAAGATGACAGCTGTAAGGTACCAAGAGTTGACTAAACTCATGTCACTTGCAAATCGATCAGAGAGGCAACCTTTTAAGAACTAAATATGCAATAACAACTCTGGCCAAAATTCTATAAATTCACAAAATGGTTATTACTAAAAGATTGCACAACTGCTACCCATATAAGTTAATTTGGCCACATTGCTGAAATGCCTATGGATTACATTTGAGCTGGTCATATGAAAATTATTATCACATCTTTCAAAACAAAATGTTTAACTAAAACTCTTAAATAAATGATTGAGTACAGAAATGACTCAATAAAATAACCTAAGATAAGAAATTACAACTTGTGGTTTGCGATCAGAAGTTGGAACTGAAAATTAAGACCTGAAAACTATTAAGATATATTAACGATTAATAAGCACATATATACCTGAACATTATTGGTTTATTACTTTTTTCTGTCTGAGTTTCTGTGATAAGGAGTTATTTACACTATGCAGATTTTTATCCTCATCTTTTGTCTAAAAAGAATTTATTTGCGTTGTTGAAATTCAATTGCAAGCAGAAAAATATCAACATTACATTTAAATGTAAACTAAATGCAAGTTTGGTTTCTAAAAATAACTTTAAAAAAAGTGGATAAATAGCAAATGATCTAAAAATATTGAAATTTTTACAAAATTCTATAATTTTAGGCCCAGAAACATTAGTTATGATTTTATTTCCTGCACCATTTATAGTAACCATTATCATTATTATTATTGTTGTTGTTGTTGTTATTATTATTGTTGTTGTTATTATTGATATTATTATTATTATTGTTATTATTGATATTATTATTATTGTTATTATTGTTGTTGTTATTATTGATATTATTGTTGTTATTATTGATATTATTGTTGTTATTGTTATTATTGTTGTTATTGATATTATTGATATTGTTATTATTGTTATTATTATTGTTATTGTTATTATTGTTGTTGTTGTTGTTGTTGTTGTTGTTGTTCAAGAATTAAGAAGACAAGATAACGATTGAGATTGCATTTAAATTTTTGAAGATCAAAGTTGACTGGAAAACAAGAAGTCCGAAGAGAGTTCCACATGCAAAAAAAGGGCAAGAGAAGAAACTGTTAGCATAGAACTTAGTTACATCTAACCATATTTTGCTGAAAATTTTGTTCATGAAAAAAGTTTTAGAAAGAAAGTTTTAGGGAAATTTTATGACAAAGTGGAAAATGTTTTTGCGTGATACATTTTGTCCTTTCGTACTTCATCAGATTAAGAAAAAAAGTTAAAAATCTTTCTCTATTGCCTAATTTTTTTCATGCAATGATTACAAGCAAGGAAAGGAGTAAAGTCGGCAATAATAATTGCTGTATCTATCAGATTCCAGTGTGGTCAACACTAACATTCCACCTTGATTATTCTACCCCTAGAATTTGTTGTCATCTATATTAAAGAGAATGAAAGTTAACATTTTTGTTGAATAACTCACTGATAATGTAAACAGTTATTAACAATTAATGAACACTCTTGACTTACTGGGTTGGCATGTAGGGAAGCCATGTGACCATCTGCCTTTGTTACAAGCCAGAGCTCCATCCCCATGAAGAACATAATCAGAATCACAAACAACTGATAAGGTAAGTCCATGGTCCACTGGTTTAATTGGATTTAAGTCTCTCCCAACAGCCAGAATTCTTCCATTGGCAACTGGTTGCGGGATACAGCTTTCTGAAAGAGAAAAATTGCCATAAAATGGCAAAAGATTAAATCTAGCATTCTTGCTTTCATTTTTACTTGGTGGCTCAAATAGTTGTATATTTTTCATTCATGCAGGAGGTTCAAACCCAAGTAAAAGTCAATTTCAAATGCTAATATTCAAGGCAAACAAGCAGGCAGGCTCTCTCCTGTATCTGTCTATATTTCTGAGATGAGGTATTATGTACACTATTTACATTATTCAGACTATTGTCCTCATCTTTGTTGCCATATTTATCACAATGTTTTGGCTGTTGTACATTCCAGCCTTCTTCAGGCTCTCTCCTACTTGTTCCTATTTGGTCATATGCCAAACTAATGTATGTTTAGTAAGAGAAGGGACCTGTCTTGTGGCTGAAATAATGGTATATTACTGGCATCAATGGTGGGCTCAGCAGGAACTCAATTATTTGACCTTGGGCAAGGGAAGGTTTTTGAACTGATTTAGGTTCGAATAATAAAACAAAAGAAAAATCAATGTTGGTGATCCAAGATGTATGAAATTTATGAACTTTCTTTAACTTACTTAATAATGGATTCAATGCTGTACTTATATTTATTCAAATTTCTTATTAAATCAAAAAGTCTTATAACTTAAATTGTCAGAATTTAGTATTGATTAATTATCACTAATTGGCCACATTTTGGCAGGTATTTCTGAAGTGCACCTTTCCAGTGGCTAAATGCATTTGTCTATTTTTGTTTATTTTCCATCTTGATGAGTTTAAACTAATAAACCAATCAAAATTATCAATTATTTTCAGAAACCTTCACAGTTTTAAACATTTGCATAAATTGTTTAAATTATGATTGAGTTTACTTAAGTACATTTTCCCTTGTTATAGATCTGGGTAATTTGATACTTGGCAGCAAAACATCCACTACCAACCAACATGCAATCAACAAATACACACACACACACATATATATCTATATCTCACCAGCACTCAATATGTGACATGATACTATATATATATATATATATATATATATATATACACACACACACACACACACATACATATATATATATACACACACATATATATATATATATACACACACATACATATATACACACACACACATACACACACACACACACACATACATATACACACACACATATATATATATACATACATACATACACACACACACATTTTGTATATATATACATGTGTGTGTGTGTGTGTGTGTGTGTGTGTGTGCAATTCTTATATATATTATTTATATATGCGTGGTACTTACTGGAAAGCACTCAATGTTTGTGATAGAGCTAACTAGAGCTAACATATTTAGTTGGATTGATGAGCATTTGTGACCCTGGGTTTCATGCTCTCTGCGATCGTCAATTTGTCTGATGATTGCAAAGAGTGTAAAACCCAGGATCAGAAACTCACATCAATACAATATATATATAGACAAAATTTAACCATGTAAATTTATAAAACATGATACTTAAAAATATTAAAGGTTTTTTCAAATATAATCGCAATTCATTATGCAATATGTTCAGTGCAGAAAATATTTACAGAAACTATCTCCATAAAAGACAGCCCTCAATCCGACGCAAGCAAAAGTGAATTTTCACTTTGCTATGTCAGTCTCCATCTTTATAGAGTATCTTCTGAATCTGAGATGGTGAATGTACTTTCCACAAGAGTCAAAACTCCAAGTTGCTGTCAATCTGTGAATGGAACAAGATGTCAATAGAAATAATGCTCCTGGGAATCCTGCCTTAAATAACACAACATTTGTATTAAACATGACACAAAAATAAAAAGGAAAATCTTGATTATCTCACCTGGTTTGCAATGAGGGAATGGTGATGACCATTTTCCAAGATGACAGATAATCTCAGCTTTTTCTGACATTTTATAGCCATTTTTACAACTGATTATCAATTGGTCACCATGTGCAATGCTTACTGAAGATTTCAAAAATGCCCCTTTGTATACCAAAATGCCATTCTCAATATGCTCGGTCTGACATCCATCTGAAATGGTTGAATACAATGGACAACATGACTGTACATTCATTAAATATTTGGTAAGCAAATATGTTTGGGATTTATTTATGTGTATGTGGTAATGGGGGATTGTATTTTTGCAGTGAAAATTTAGCAACCTCTTTTAAAAGAAAGAAAAAAGTTCAGATTCAGTTTGAAATGCAAACAAGTAAAACAATACTGAAATTTCAAAATAACACATTTGAAAAGAAATCAAAACATGAAAATGAATGACAAAAAATTTCTTTAAAATTATCACTTTAAAAAAAATAAAATTAACTTTTTAAACTCATTAGCAAAAACTTATTTACAAATACATACAGAGTCTTCTTTGAGTAAAACTTCTCCATGTCTCCTACTGGGAGCACAAAACTAATGACTATTTATGGAGCAAGTTTAGAAGTCTTGTGGATCAACAGGAATATCTCTTCATCACTATTAAATATCAGATGTCATGGTCTGGTTACATCACACAGCATAACAGCCCCTGCAAGACCATCATGAAAGCCACTGTTGAAGGCAGATGCAAGCTGGGACAGCAATGCAAACACTGGTCAGACAACATCAAACAATGGGCAAACATGACAATACTGGAAATCCTGAGAGCCATCACCAACTTCAGATCATTCTGAAGAAGGTTGTCTGTTTCTTCTGCCCTTAGGTCACCCCTTTGATTGAAGCAGTCAAGGAACTGATGATCTTAATAAATGTTGACTAAACCCAAAACTGTCAGGTTTTTGGTGGGTGGGGGTTTCAGATCAAAATTGAACTTTGACATAATTGATAGCAAAAAGAGATTTAAACACATTTAAGTTTAATGCCAACTGGCAATGTTAGACTTTAAATGAAATTCAGAAACATTATATGTAAATTATATTATGTGTGTAAAGGTCAAGAAATATGACAGTTCATTTCCAGTTTGGCCAATGACTGCATGGGGGAGAGGCGGAGCGGAGGTCATACTTTTCCCCAAGGTTATTTGCATGCAATTCAATATAACAAACTTAACCGGAAATCAAACTTCTCTTACCAATTTCTCATTCCAAGCTGCCATATGACTAGATTTTAAACTGAAAATTAAGATTCCAACTTTGGAAAGCCAACTGAGCTTTATTTTGTGTGTATTTGGGCAGCAATTTGTTGTGTAAACAAATCTGGTTAAAAAAAACAAAAGATCTTTTTAAGAATTTTTAATGTATTTTTCTATATTTTAGATTACTTTTCTTGGTTTTGTGTATAGATCTAAATATGAATTGTCTAATATCTGATTACTTTCAATTATTATTAACCATTATTAAAGAATTTATTTTTGTGTTATGTCATTGGTTTCTTCATTTTTAACTATTGTATGCAGTTTCTACATGTTCACATGATAGTTTATGTCGTCTGTTTTTTTGTTTTTTTTAAATTATTATTGAAATATACTTAGTATATAAGAATAAGAATTTTTCACTTTTCCATTATGTTGATTTGTGAAGGATGTTTCTAATTTTGCCTAGATTAGAAAATTTGCCAATCCAATAACAAAAACTAATGGTTTGTTTATATTTAAATCCAATTCAAGAAATGAAACACTTACGTGGGTCACATGATGGCAGCTCCGGGGACCACTTGCCATGGAGGCAAACAACATTATTTGTGCCATTCAGAGTGTAACCTTTGTTGCAGCTAATTGCAACAGACTTCTCATGATCTACGAGAGGCAATTTTGAGGATAGGATACCATTGACAATGGAGGGTGGCTGACATTTTTCTAAAAAGGAAAATAATTAAAAAAATATTAAAGAAAAGAATCAGAAAAATAGCAGAGTAAATGCAATTGTAAACAATTTTTTTAAAAATCAAATTACAGTTTCCTTTTTTAAATCATTTTTTAAGAGTGCAGAAGGATTTAATTTTCAGTAAATCAAATTAATATTTAATCCCCTTTCAATTTGGATAACAGCAGTGAAGGTAATAACTTTAAACAATTTTCAGAACAAAACCTATATATAACTTGGAGAAATGGAGAGGAGACATGTTGAAATCAACAGTCAAAAAGAAATGGCTGTAAGTGGAATTCCTTTTCAGTAGCCATCTTTTCAATCAGTCCTTATCAAAGAGAATCATTGATAAGTTTAAAATGTTGAACCATCATAAAACAAAATTATCAATAAAAATGAGGTAAAAGTAATTCTTATCTGTCACCCCATAAAAAAAAACCTGATTTATTTAAATATATGCGCTCTGTTGGATACAATGGATTAATGAATGTGTAAGTTTTGGTTGAATCTCTCACTTTTGTAAGAGTTGTAAATCTGTATCTGTCTTTATTTCTGAGATGAGGTATTATGTACCCAGTGAGTGAAACAATGGGTTCAGTTCGACATTCCAACCACCTGAAGAAGGCCGGATTGTACAACGGCGGAAACATTGTAATAAATATGGCAACAAAGATGAGGACAATAGTCCAAATAATGTAAATAGTGTTGTAAATCTGTCTCAAATATTAGAATTGTTGAGCAGGCAACTGGCAAAAAATGTGTGTCTATTGTGGCAAGATTATATTGAAAAGAATTTCAAGAGCCTGTTTTTCACTAAGGTACTTTTTAGGCTGCATCAAATTCTCTCTTTCAATAAATAAATAAATAATGTACATGTAGAAATTTTAGATAGAGTATGTCTGTAAATGAATAAAGACAAAAGGAAAATATTTCTTAGACAACACTGTTGCAGATTGGCGAATGTATTTTGCGTATCAGAAGGTTAGGTTATCAGAAGGCTTAGAAATGTAGATGTTCACAAGACATTCACCCACAACAAATATAAAAATAAGAACATTGAAGGTAAAATAGTTGAGGAGAAATCAAAAATGAGGACAACGTTATTAAAGGTTTAACAAATAACATTCATTTATATCAATTGAACATACACAATCAAGATAGATCTTGCTGATCAAGTACGACCAGTTGTAATGAAATATGTAGAAGGATTATGCCGAGTTTCAATGTGTGTAGACTTGTGGTTAAGATTTGTGTATGAAATTAAACAAAATGTTTTATCGAGTTACAAAATGTCTTTTGTGGGAGTTCAGTCACTAGTGTGTATGTGTGCGTTTGTTAAAGTTACTGTTCAAAGTTTGTAAGAGTTGTGTACCTTTAGCTGCCATTTTGATGTTTGATTGAGATTTACAAATACTGTTTTAGTAGTGGGCTAATTCACTTTCTTTAGTATGTTGTAAGTAATGTTCCTGAGAGGGCGAAGTGCTGTTTGTTGAGTCAGAAGAATTAGCACGCGAAAAGTGTAATTAGGCCAAAGTTTTGACTGGTGTGGATTCATTTAGCACCTCTCCAGGGTTGAAGTTCTGACATTATTTATTGTATTAAAAATACAATTATGGCACAAGGTCGAAAAAGGGGAGGGTTTGAGGCCGGTCTTAACTAACTATCCTATATATAGCTAATCCGATTCATGACCCATTCACTCATTACAATTTTCACATTCACCATAAAAATTCATCCTTCACCAATCAACCCTTCATACACCATATTACCACATCCTCTCAAGGGGGACATACAAAATGCACCCCATGCCATAAAAATTTAATGATAATAAATTATAATACATAAAAATCTAATAATGAAGAATGAGAGGGGGAGGGGAGATGAACCCAATAATAAACTAAAAATCAGCACAAAGTGAACTAAACATAACTGATGTTAGTAGGACCCATCCAACCCTCAAAACAGAGAGGCCGCTGTATTCTGCCCATAGGACAAAAATCAAGAGACTCTCTCGCTAAGGGAGTGGGAAAGGATAAAAAATTATACGGCCATGGGGAAATATAAAGCTGACCCAGTCGAGATAAAAGGGACCAAAAACAAACTGGGGAGGTTGGGAATCTCGACTTGGATCATAACCAAAGATGTAGCTGGGAACAGGCCAGGAACAACATTTACTCACATTAACTAGGTACACAAAAGCTTGTCTAACCTAACTGGGGGGAGGGCTCCACGAGAAACCACCCCCATGTGACATAGGTTGACCTAAAAGAGAAAATCAAGGCTAGCCCCGTTCAAACGAACCAAGCCCACCTCAGTCACCCACCTTTTGCTGAAGACTGTCGAATGCAGGCGTGTTCTATCAGTTCTAATCTTCATCTTGAGCTGGTGCCCAAGACCAGTAAGAGCGAAACTCATCCTCCGGCATGTCAAGCCGCTCATGTAGGGAATCCTTCACGACCCCCTCCACTAGAAGACCTTCCCAGGCCGAGAAAGGTCACTGGACTGAGAAACAGCCAACAAGGCCGACCGACACTCACGAAGGAAATCCGATTGATTCCGGGGTTTACGATGGTGCTCAACCCACGAGATGGGGGGACTGATAGTAAGGAAAGGGAACGCGTCCCTAACAATCCCTGCCATAATCGAATCTCCTGTCAATGCACAGCATAGGAAAGCCAACCACGAAGCAAGTTTGTGGCTCACCAAGTGTGGCATTCCCAGCCCCCGATGACATGGATGTTGTGCACAGACTCGTCTGTCAACCCGATTCCCGTGTCTCCTCCATTAAATAGAGGATAGCGAGTGCTCGAGCGGTTTCTGATGGTCGTCACAGAGAGGAAGTACGAACAATCGATAAAAGACAATCAGAAAAACGTATGTGGCACACCGCCTCTACCCTGCCCTTCACGGACAACCTCCGTCGACTCCAAATCTGACCGGCTGCGTCGACCTTTGCTCGTACTTCAGATCAATTTTTCTCCAGCTGGAGGTCGGGTCCAAACCATGCTCCAAGAATGCGGACATGACCGTCCGTCCAACCGAAAGGCCCCGGAAGATTGACCCCCTTCCAGGCACCTAACCACAAGCTGGACGACTTGTCGCACTTAATCTTGGCCCGTCACCTTTTCTTACTGATCAAGTGCCTTCAGTACCGCCTCAATGTCGCTGCAAGACGACACAAAAGTAGATACATGATCAGTGTACGCGGAAACCTGAGGAAAGTCAGCCAAATAGCTGCGAAACTTGTCCTCATGAAGACCAGGCTCCTTGGTAAAGCAGCTCTTGAAATGCCTCTGAAACGCCTCTCACATGTCATCAGTGGCCCGAAGAGTTTTGTAGTGGGTATGTACAAGTTCTAATGTAACAGTGCATAATATATATATATATATATATAATTGTGTGTGTGTGTGTGTGTGTGTGTGTTATTTAACTCAACAAATGAGACATTAAAAAGACTGTCCAATGGAAAATACAAGAAAATTTTAGAAAAGGATTTTACTCTTATCTAGTCAGATGGCAGGGAAAATCCAAGAGAATTTAGTGGTCTTACCGAGTTGGAATACCAAGCCCAAATTCCACAGAACTCTGCTAATATTGGAACATGAAAAAAAAAAAAACTGTAAAGTACTTATCCAAGCCAAAAATCTAAGTTTGAGGATATATTAAGATATTTTGAATTGATGAATGTTGTTAAAATTTGTCTTCCACCTGTCATGATGAAAGCTGCAACCCTTTCATCCATGAGATCTAAATATGCCCCTGTCCCCAAATACTGGGACATTAAATGAATAGAAGATTTGAAAATTCCAAAGTACAGTTTTTAAGAATTCAAGACAAAATAATTTCTGTAGGATTTTAAAATGCAGAACAAATAGAATTCTAACAAAATTAATTAAAATGTACTTGACAAAAAATATTTTATTATTCTTAATTGTCAAGATTCCCCCCACCAAATAATAAATAAATAAATCCTTAACAAAATATTGTTCTTTTGTCTTGCTTTTCTTTTTCTTTCTTTCTTGAATTTGGGATTTTTCAACATTGATAAAGTTGTCAGTGAATACGACTGGCAGGAGAGAGCATATTCCAGTTTTCTTTTTAAATTTTTGCCAGCTTTGTTTATTTTGTTGTTGTTTTTAATCATCTCCCCCCCCTACAAAAAAGGCAATAAAGGTTACTGAGTATTAGAGAATATGAGAAAACTATTAAGGAGAGAGGAAAATGAAAAAAAAAACAAGAATTAAGAAGACAAAAGATAATGATTGACATTGTGTTTAAATTCTTGAAGATCAAAGTTGACTGGGAAACAAGAAGCCAGAAGAGAGTTCTACAAGCAAAAAGTGCAATAGAAGAAACTTAGCATAGAACCAATGGTTATATCTAGCCATTTCAACTGGAAATTGATCTATTATTGTCTGTTACTAAATTATACTAGTAAAGAGTTTTTCATTCAATAAAATATGTGGATAAGAAAATAACACGTTAATCATAACATGTTAAACAAGTAGATAAGTACAAGCAAAACTATTAAAAGTCTAGTCTCTATAACTTTGAAGAGGCATTAATGTTGAAAAGACTATTTGGACAACTGAACTCTTTGCATACTTAATGTGAAGTGTTTCAGCTTTATCTAAAAAAAAGGTTTTCCCTTTTTCTCTCATAGACTATGCACATGGCAAAGGCTGAAATATTGTGTCAATAATATCAATTATATGAAGAAAGATGTCCAGTTGTCTTAACATCTGGAATATTAATGATAACATTTCATTATAAATAGAACAATGCTATTTTTAGCAAACCTGAAAGTTTTACTTACTTGGATTACACATGGGCAGTGGAGATGGCCAAGTGCCATTCTGACAGATTATGTCCAGGGGTCCTTCCGCTGTATAGCCATTTTCACATGCCACATATGCACGACTGTTGTGGGGAAGCTTTGTCAATTTGTTGGAGAGAAAATGAACAAGGAACCCATTGGGAATTCTGGGAATGGAGCATTCTCCTGTAAAAGAGGAAGAAAAACTGTTCAAATGCATTAAAAGAGTTTGTGTCAAATTTGATAGCATTCTTTGTCTGTTTAGCCCAATGGCTGAGTTAATGATGGATCAAAAAGATATTTCAGGTCTTTTTTGCCGAGAAATGCGCTTTTAAATATCAATCTTTTTGAGTGTTTTGAACATTAATGAAAAATAAAGAAAATGCTGATAAATTAGTTTTCTGTTGATTTTTAAATTTTTAATGACTGAAGCTTACAAACAGAACTGAAACAAAGGAGTGGCAGAATGATTGAAGATGAGAGCTCCTATCTTGCCTAAACTTAAGGTTTCAGTGACCAAATTGGTAATGACATCATTAGAACTTCTTTATTCCGTGAGTCTACTTAAAATTTCAAATTTTACACATAAAAAGGTGAACATGCTATATCTTAAATATTGGGCAAATACTTTTTCAACAAACAGCAAATACTGAATATTATAAAAACCAGTATCCTTATCTTTGTTTAATCTCAAAATATTTACTATGACATTTTTAGGGCTTTCTGAGCTGTACAAGTTCCTATTGAAAATACATTTTTTAGCAATATTCAAGGAGTATTGAAAGCAGTGACCATTCGAGAAAGGTAAATCATACTGGATGTATTTTCCAGAATTAGGGGTTGTCCAGTCCCCTTTTAAGAGTGGTCAGAGGAATCAAGCTGCCCCTTAACTCCAACTCCCTTTACTTCTCATCTTGAACCATCACTCCATATAGGCAGTGCTAATCTCTCTCTCCCTTCTCTGCATCCAACCTCAGCTACTCCAAGGGCTAATACAACTTTGTGACGAATCTAAACTTTTAGAATGTGTAGGCAAAAAGGAGATTTCCAGTAATTAATCCTTCTTTATCAGCTTGTCTCATGCTGGTTGTATTAGGTATTTTCCAAAAGCCATCGACTTGACCATATCTATAATAATCATAACCAATCTCAAGAATTGGCTTGTTCACTTTCACTCATCATGGGTGGGAAAGAAAATATTCCTAACATCTTTGGTAATAAAAAACAAAAAAACAACATCTTTCTCTGCTTACACGTTTCTTGGTCAACCAGGTCACACAGCCGGTCACTCCAGGCTAGTAATTAATTCTTCTTTATCAGTTTGTCTCCAAAAGAATCCAAAGTAATGTCAGCCATAAAAATTTTGACAAATGTTGCAGAAATTAAAAGGAACAAACCCATCCCCAATCTTAGGCACTAATCTTTATTTTTATAGGGATATTTTTCTTATTGGTGGCTGATTTAAACCAAATGTTTCTCCTGGCTCTTTGTCCAGAAAAATTTAGATATTATTTTGGTGAACACCCATTTTCTTTATCAACAACATATATTTTTCTATTTTCCAGGACCGACATCTTCAATGATACATTGTCTCTTTGTTTTTTGTTTCTTGGGTAGTCTTGGTTTTGCTCAATCTTACTAAATTCTGTCTAGTTAAATTTGGGTTCAATTCTCCTTGGAACTGTTCAGGATTTCATTTTATTATTTTGAAACAATTTTTTCAATGCATTTCGTTTTTAATTTTCTTCTCAACTTTTCAATCCACTTCCCTGCAAATTTCAACAATTTGCATCCAGTTAGTAGTTTCTTTCCTTTTCCTTTTTCTTTCTTCAAATTAACTCCCTGATGTCCCAGTGTCATACTGGCTTTGAAAGAATATGATAAAAACAACAAATATAAGGATCATCTTCTAGCTGCCACGTCCTTTCAGAATGTGAGTGATCATGGCTTTCCACAAATTTATTTTATAAGATGAGGATACTCATCCAAATAATTCATATGATAAATATTTTAAACTTCTAAACAATAAGAGTTAAAGTCATTTTTACCACAAAATTGTGTCCCAATTCCAGAAATATTTTCTTAATATTTTTGCAGTATCATTTAAAAAATAAAACAGCTAATCATTTCAAAATTCAAGAACAATATTTTAAATAGGTAGGGGTCATTACCATAAAATAAGTCCAAGAATCAATATTTGAATACAAAGATTGCTCTCTTGGTAAGTCTTAGAAAAATTTAATATCCATGCTGATTGTGTATTATGGACATTATGTGTATAAGACTTAACAACATTTTCCTTAATCTTTCTTCTTCAAGACAAGTCACTGGATATCTGCCCTGTATAAAGAAATAAGGAAAGACCCTAGTGATCCCCTTTTCAGCCTTCACAATGGGGCGAGGCAAGGTGTAATGAGAGAAGAAGGACAAGAATATTATCTTGGCTTTGAAAGCAAAGAGAGAAAAAAGATTGACAAGTGTTTCTCATTTACACCAACAGAATGACCTACTTAAGCCAGATAAGCACTTGTTTGGCTATAAAATTTCTAACATGAGACTTTAGCCTCAGAATAAAGATGTTGTCTCATATAAATTATCAGTTTCAGCAAATAAACAAAAATATTTTGATCAAAAACAAAAAAAAAAACTCAGCTTAAATAAAAAAAAAACATCATCAAAATAATCATATATTATTTTACTTGGATCCACAGCATTTATAAGTGGGAAGGGCCTGGGGCATTCTTTGCTGGAAGGAGAACAAAACAGCCGATTGAATTTTTCTTGACCTCAATCTATGACATTGCTATTATGCTGATCTGTATCATTTGTCTCAAATTATGACTGCTATACAGTTTACATATTTTTGTTTTTTTTAATCATTAGTTAAAACTTTTATATATATGTCTTTGATGCAGAAAGTCTATAGGTCACATCACGGAAGAAAAGTAAGTATAAACAAACAGCAAAAGAGTATTTAAAATTAAAACAAGAATGTTTGTGGTTAGATAAGAGATCTAAAAAAAAAAAAAAAAAAAAAAATTATGAGGGAGATCAAATTAAAAAAAATATAGACTCAAAAATTTTTAAATTAGCATCTAACTTAGCCACCTCCCACTTTAAAATCTGATTTGGAACCCCCCCCCCCTCTTCAATTTTTTAAAATTTTGTGGCACTGTGCTAGACTCAATGAGGGCTTTTATTTTTTTTTTTATTCATATTTGTTATTTTTTTTTTTTATCTCTTCCATATTTAATTCTGTTAATTCTTCGGTCTTCTTCAAGTAGAAGTTATTTTCTGGCATTGTTGCAATGGTGCCAATCTCACCTGACATATTCTAAAGTTATTTAAAAATGTTGACAATTACAAAAGGCGGACAATTGTCTTTGCAGCAAAAATAAACATAACAGCAGATAAAAATCTCATCTGAAGATGGTTGGAGAAGGAATTTAAGTAAAGTACAAATAAAAGTTGTTCAAAAACATTGATTCAACTTCCATGCAAATATCAATTAAAATTTGCTTATCTAAATGCAACAATACAAAAGCAAATCAAAAATTGTTTTCTTATTTGATAACTCATCAGAAATAAGTCTTCAGTTTAGTGAGATTATCTTCTCTTAGCAAGTCTTCAGTTTAGTGTCACAAATGAGATTATCTTCTCTTAGCAAGTCTTCAGTTTAGTGTCACAAATGAGATTATCTTCTCTTAGCAAGTCTTCAGTTTAGTGTCACAAATGAGATTATCTTCTCTTAGCAAGTCTTCAGTTTAGTGTCACAAATGAGATTATCTTCTCTTAGCAAGTCTTCAGTTTAGTGTCACAAATGAGATTATCTTCTCTTAGCAAGTCTTCAGTTTAGTGTCACAAATGAGATTATCTTCTCTTAGCAAGTCTTCAGTTTAGTGTCACAAATGAGATTATCTTCTCTTAGCAAGTCTTCAGTTTAGTGTCACAAATGAGATTATCTTCTCTTAGCAAGTCTTCAGTTTAGTGTCACAAATGAGATTATCTTCTCTTAGCAAGTCTTCAGTTTAGTGTCACAAATGAGATTATCTTCTCTTAGCAAGTCTTCAGTTTAGTGTCACAAATGAGATTATCTTCTCTTAGCAAGTCTTCAGTTTAGTGTCACAAATGAGATTATCTTCTCTTAGCAAGTCTTCAGTTTAGTGTCACAAATGAGATTATCTTCTCTTAGCAAGTCTTCAGTTTAGTGTCACAAATGAGATTATCTTCTCTTAGCAAGTCTTCAGTTTAGTGTCACAAATGAGATTATCTTCTCTTAGCAAGTCTTCAGTTTAGTGTCACAAATGAGATTATCTTCTCTTAGCAAGTCTTCAGTTTAGTGTCACAAATGAGATTATCTTCTCTTAGCAAGTCTTCAGTTTAGTGTCACAAATGAGATTATCTTCTCTTAGCAAGTCTTCAGTTTAGTGTCACAAATGAGATTATCTTCTCTTAGCAAGTCTTCAGTTTAGTGTCACAAATGAGATTATCTTCTCTTAGCAAGTCTTCAGTTTAGTGTCACAAATGAGATTATCTTCTCTTAGCAAGTCTTCAGTTTAGTGTCACAAATGAGATTATCTTCTCTTAGCAAGTCTTCAGTTTAGTGTCACAAATGAGATTATCTTCTCTTAGCAAGTCTTCAGTTTAGTGTCACAAATGAGATTATCTTCTCTTAGCAAGTCTTCAGTTTAGTGTCACAAATGAGATTATCTTCTCTTAGCAAGTCTTCAGTTTAGTGTCACAAATGAGATTATCTTCTCTTAGCAAGTCTTCAGTTTAGTGTCACAAATGAGATTATCTTCTCTTAGCAAGTCTTCAGTTTAGTGTCACAAATGAGATTATCTTCTCTTAGCAAGTCTTCAGTTTAGTGTCACAAATGAGATTATCTTCTCTTAGCAAGTCTTCAGTTTAGTGTCACAAATGAGATTATCTTCTCTTAGCAAGTCTTCAGTTTAGTGTCACAAATGAGATTATCTTCTCTTAGCAAGTCTTCAGTTTAGTGTCACAAATGAGATTATCTTCTCTTAGCAAGTCTTCAGTTTAGTGTCACAAATGAGATTATCTTCTCTTAGCAAGTCTTCAGTTTAGTGTCACAAATGAGATTATCTTCTCTTAGCAAGTCTTCAGTTTAGTGTCACAAATGAGATTATCTTCTCTTAGCAAGTCTTCAGTTTAGTGTCACAAATGAGATTATCTTCTCTTAGCAAGTCTTCAGTTTAGTGTCACAAATGAGATTATCTTCTCTTAGCAAGTCTTCAGTTTAGTGTCACAAATGAGATTATCTTCTCTTAGCAAGTCTTCAGTTTAGTGTCACAAATGAGATCATCTTCTCTTAGCAAGTCTTCAGTTTAGTGTCACAAATGAGATCATCTTCTCTTAGCAAGTCTTCAGTTTAGTGTCACAAATGAGATTATCTTCTCTTAGCAAGTCTTCAGTTTAGTGTCACAAATGAGATTATCTTCTCTTAGCAAGTCTTCAGTTTAGTGTCACAAATGAGATTATCTTCTCTTAGCAAGTCTTCAGTTTAGTGTCACAAATGAGATTATCTTCTCTTAGCAAGTCTTCAGTTTAGTGCCACAAATGAGATCATCTTCTCCTAGCAAGTCTTCAGTTTAGTGCCACAAATGAGATCATCTTCTCTTAGCAAGTCTTCAGTTTAGTGTCACAAATGAGATCATCTTCTCTTAGCAAGTCTTCAGTTTAGTGCCACAGACATGTTTTCTCTCTGGGCCAACAATACAATTTGCATTTTTACTTTGCTGATATCACATGT